>MU388982.1:0-69173 GCA_022578795.1 Xylariaceae sp. FL0255 | reverse complement strand
TATATATATATTTTAAATTAATTAGATATTTTCAAAGTTGCTAAGTTTTGGTGTAAAAGTGGTGCAAATGGGGGGGTGGTGCAAAAGGGGGTCAAGGCGGTTAGATCAAGCTTACGACATACCAAAATAGTCAAAATATACTAATAAAGCATATAAACTATATATAAATATAAAAAATAGAAAAATAGCACTGAGCTAACAAATTATTTTACTATATAAAAACCAAATAAACTAACTATAATAATAATTATTACAAACGATATATAGTATAAAAAGCTATATAATATCGATACTTAAAAGATATAATAGAAAAAAAAGCTTTAAAAAAAGTTGTTAAAAATTAGATATCTAAAAAACTATTCTATAAACCGGAAATATTAAGGAACTATTTTACTGCCTACGAGACGATATTAAATAATTAAAACGAGGCAAATAAAGCTTTAAAAATTATTGAAAAAAGAATACGCGAGTGGTTTAAAAAATAAAAACGTATAATTAATTTCAGAAAACTTTACAATAAAGCATAATACGAAATATATAAAATATTTAAACTAAATTCCAAACGAATATCACTTTTTAAAAGAATAAAAATATAGAAAATATAATTAAGAACAGATATTTAGCCGATAATATTAATTATTTATTGGTTGCAAAATTAAAGCAAAAACGATTAATTTTATATAAATTATAAAAAATTATACGAAGCAGCAACGTTATAAAATGAAAAGAAAGGTATCCCGGAACTAAAAATTAGTATTATTTAAGATATTAAAACCGTTACAATATAGTAACGACGCTATAATCGGGAATACGATATATACGTATAAATAAAAAAAATATTTAATAAAAAAAAGGTACTAAAAGAATAACCGAATCGATAAATTGTTAACTAATAAATAAAAAATAACAAAAGGCAATTGTAAAACGTTAACGGTTAACCCGAAAAATAATTCGATATTTTAATAGTATAAATACTAAAATCGACAGTTATTTTATTATTAACGTAAATTATAATAATCGGAAATTTTAAGTTTGATTAGATTTAAAAAAACTAAAAAATTATATATTTCTAAAAATAGTAAATAGATACGATATATTTTAGATTATAAAAAAATAATTTTATATATTTAAAACTATAAATAGAAACCCGATATTTTATAATAGCGGTATAGTTAAAAAAAAAACTACAAAACTTATTTTAGATATTACTAGTTATAAAAAACAATTTATATTCGATATTATAGATATATTAAATTTCAATATAATATTAAAAATATTTTAGTTATAAAAAAGCAATTTCTAAATAGATTAAAAAATTAACTATTTTTATTAAAATATATTAAAAAAAAGCTTAGCTTTTATAGCGCTATAGAAGCCAGCTATAAGTAAGATTTAACGATATTTAGTAATTATTTTAATAATATAAAATATTAAAACGAAATAAAATAAATAAATTACTATTTTCAAAAAATACGAGGAATTTCGTGACTTATTTAACAAAAAATATTAAACTATAATAAGACTATCTAAATATAACTAATAAAATTACTATATATTTTTTTAAAAAAAATAAAAATCGCGATTTTTTTCTATTTATAGTATAAATAAATAATAACTCGAAATATTTAAAAAATAGGTAACGAAAGAATTTAAAAATAGAGAAATCTAACGATTAATATTGCCAATAGGCGTACTATTTTTTATTATATTTAAAAAACTAAGAAAAGATAGAAAATTTAAATAGAAAATTTGCTATAATTTTTAAAACTTAAATAGCAAAATTATTAAAAACCGATATTTTTTATTATTTATTAAAAATATAAAAGATTAATTATATAAAATATAGTAATTTACTACGTTAAACCTATTTAATATATATAATTTAATATATATTGCTGAAAAAAAAGAATAAAAAACGGCATTTTATATTTTATATAAATACTATAAATATTTGCTAATACTATTTAGTTTTATTAATATATTAATATTATTTTAAAAAATAATTAATACAATACTATAAAAATATTTTAATTATTTTGTAGTAATATATTTAGATAATATATTAATATATTTTAAAACGTTAAAAAAATATAAAAAATACGTTAAATTAGTGCTAAAAGTACTATAAAACGTAAAATTATTAGTAAATTTTAAAAAAAGCAAGTTCTATAAATAATAGGTAGATTTTTTAGGATTTACGATATTTTTAGAAAAAATCCGGATTTAAAACTCTAAAATATTAGTAGTTAAAAACTAGCTATTACCGAAAAATGTTCTTAAAATACGATCGTTTATAAGATTTATAAACTACGTATATATATTTATTAAAAATTCTAGTAAAATAGCAATTTTATTAACGGATTTAATTAAAAAAAAAGTTTTATTTATTTAAATTAAACGTAAATAAAAAGCATTTAATTAGATTAAGGAAATAATTTTTAGTATACTAATACTAAAGCTTTCGAATTTCGATAAAAAATTCGAGGTCGAAGTTAATATTTGTGATTTTGCTATTAAAAAATAATTAAAACAACGAGACAAAAAAAGCAAATTATATCTAATAGCTTTTTTTTTAAAAAAATTATCAAAACTTTAATTTAACTATTAAATATATAATAAAAAATTAATAGTTATTATAGAAGTATTTTATAAATAAAAGCTTTATTTTAGCAAAATTGCGGTATTAGTAAAAATTTATAGTAACTATAAAAATTTTATAATTTTTATAACAATTAAAGAATTGAATAAACGATAAATTAAATAAGCAAAATTCCTGTTTTAGTTTAATTTTTAAATTATTTATATAGCAGGAAAAAAAAAACGTATAAGCAAATATTTTTAATTATAAACTAAAATATAAATAAAAAGTACTATTTTCGAATTAAATATTTCTAAACTTTACAAAAACAAGATACTTTACGATTGCAATAATTTAATAAAATTATAAAAAATAGACCGATTGGTTAAGAGGATATTTTCGAAAAATTATAAAAGGAGATTTTCCAAAAAGTACTATATTTTAAAACAATATATAAAAAGAACTAATTAAAATAAATAACGTTATAGTATACGAAAATAAACTATATATATTACTAATATTTTAAAAAAAACTAGTTAAAAAGCTATATAAATATTTATTAGCAAAATATTAAAAAAAGTTTAAAATATTTTCAAAGCTTTAAAAGATATACGATTTTTTTAAAATAAAAAGAATAGTTAAAAAAGTTGTTAAAAAATATAACTTTTATAATAAAACTAAATTATTATAATATAAATTTTATAGATTATTAAAATTTATACTATTATTAAACAAAACGTAGAAAATAGTTATATTTGATTTTATTATAAAATTACTACTTTTTAAAAAATTTATAATAAAAATATTTTATAATAGTATTTTTATTATAATATATAAATTTACAAAAATAGTATATTATATCTTTTATATTAAAACAAATATGGCCGAAGATTTTATATATATTATAATTCGATATTTTACAAATCGATATAAGATGTTTAAAAAATTTATATCGGATAGAGGCCAAAAGATAATATTTTAAATATTAGCAGTTTTTAATAAAAACGTTAAATATTAAAAGCAAGATATTTATAAAATATTATTTATAAATTAATACATAAATTAAACGTTTTAATTAAGTTTTAAAAACTTATTTATAATATTATATTAATAAATAATAAAATAATTAAGTTAAAAAACTATTTAATATAAAATTTACTTATAATAATTTAAATATTAAATCTATAAAAATATTACTATTTTAAACGAATTATAAATTTAATTTAAATATTTTTAAAATACTATTTAAAAATATTATTATGCTATATGCAAAAATTTAAATAAAAGATTTAATTAGTTTTTAATAGCAAATATAAATAAAATTGATATTTTTATAATAATATTTAAAGTTATATTACGATAAAAACGGTTATTAAAGCTAATTAAAAAAAAAAAAAGATAAAGTTTACCTATTTCGACGAAATATTAAAACAAAACGACTAAGCAAAAAATTTAATTTCAAAAAAATTAAACCATTTAGAATCGAAAAAGCCTTATTAAATTTAAATTATTAACTATTACTATTTTAAAAAATAAAAATATATCTAGTTTTTTATATTTTATTATTAAAACCAGTACTATAAAACGTTAAACTCGAAATATAACTCGAAACAAAACTTAATTAAAATATATATAACGTTAAAAAAATATTAGATTTACGTTAAAACAAGAATACTTTCGAATATTTAGTATATTAAAAAAACTATTTATATTTAAATAATATATAAAAATCTAGATAAAACTTTTCGACCGTTCCAACGATTATAGCAGATTATTACCGTTAATATCTTAATTAACTAAAGCTAAAAATATAGGGTCGACCTAAAAAAAATTAAAAAAAAACCAGTTAAAATTAACTAGAAAACGCTATTAATTGGCTTTTAGATGTTTAGCTTTTTCTAAATTTTTTAACGACTAAAATCTTTTGTTAACTATTTCGGCAACATATTTTTGGTAAAATTCGCGCTATATCTAAATACGAGTTAAACGGGATAAAACTTCAAAAAAAGCTTTTTCGGCACGTTTTTCCTCCGCCTTTAAGCGAGCAGATTCTTATAATGCTCGATTTATATCTAAAACTGACATACCGATACTATTATAAAAACGACCGATTTTGATATAAATATTATATCAAAAAAAACCTTCTATTATTTTATATTTTACTTTTTAACTTTGCTATTAACGATCGACGTACCGAGAACAAAATATAACTTTGTTACTTTTATTTTTAATTAATTAGACAAAAGTAAAACAGCGTTTAAATATTTAAAAACAAAAAAGACGTTTTTTAATTCGATTTAATATATTAATTTAAAAACGACGTATCGGAAAAATAGAAAAATAGATAAAGAAATAAAAAAAACTTACGCTATTTATTATTAAAAATAATAATAATAGAAAAAAGGAAATAATATTATAAATTAATAAACTAGCAGGCTTAATAAATCGGCCTAATATATATATAAAATATAATATATATTTATATATATAATAATAAAAAAATTATATAAAAATTATATAACAAAATCACCTAGTTACTAAAAATAATCAAATAAATTTACGATTACCGTTTATTTAAATATAAATAGTAACTATAAATTATTATAAAAATAAAAAATAACTATAATATTATTAAAAAAAAGAATTAGATATATAATCTATAACGTTTTCTATATCTTTAGTTATTTTTTTACTTAATTATTAATTTAAGCATTTTCTACTTTTTTAGAATTAAATAAAAGAAAACTCCTAACGACTATTTTACGTAATATTTTTTTATAAACGCTTAGCTATATCTTTTTGCAGTAATAAATCGATATCGTCGTTAATATAGCTAACCTTTACTTTTAAGAACAAACCTAACTGGCATAGATAACCATTTGGTTAAACGAGTCGTTACAATATATAACTATTTAAAATAAATACTAAATTTATTAAAATTAATAAATATAAAATTTATTATTATATTTAATTTAAATATTATTTATTTTTATATATTTAAAATACTATTTTCGAAAACTTTCGGTATTGTTATATATTTTTAAATTTAATATATTAATTATATTAAATTTATTTAATAATACTATTTTTGCTATTTTTTTTAATTTCTATATTTAAATTTAATTTTTATATAGTTTTATATATCTATTTTTTATTATTATTATTATTTTATATTAATATATTTTTTAATATTTTATTTATATTTTTTATTATTTTTAACATTTTTATTAATATTTTTATAGTTTTAAAAAATGCGCTTAATTTTCGGCGTTATTTTATATTTTATAAAACTACTATTATTAATAATAAAATATTAAAAAACGTAAATAAATAAATTTATATAAAAATAGCTATTATAAATATTATTAATAATATTATATTTATTAATATTTTCGCCTTTTTTTAAAAAATATTATTTTTTAGCGCTGTTAACGTTGTTATTATTATTATTACTAATTGATTTAGCTTTTAAATTTTGTTAATATATTATAATAATATTTTATATGCTTTTTTTTTTATAATAATAGTATTTTTATTAATAATAATATTATTAGCAAAAGTTTTTATATATTTTCGATATATAAATATATTTTTATTACATAACTAGATATAGTTTTTATTTTTATTTATAATAAAATAATATTCCTAATTTTCTTTACTTAATAATATTATTTTTATAATTTTATATAATTTAAATTTAATACTGAAATATTTCGTTTATATTAATATAATATAGAATTTATATATATTATTTTTTTTTTATTTATATTTTTTTTTTAATATTATATTAATAAGTCGTAAAATTAAAATAAATAGCTTTTTGTTATAAAATTGCTAATAAATATATTTTTAAACTAGCTTTTAGTTTATTTTATTATTAATTTTAAACTTTTTTAATATAATAAAACCTACTTTTTATATTAAATATAATATTAAAATAAAAAATATAATATTTTCCGAAATTTATATATATTTAAATTTTTACAAAAATATAAATAATAAAATAATTTATTTAATAAAAATAATATTATATATATAACTTTAAATAATAATATTAATATCGATATTAAATTATTAACTAAATTTAGCAATTATTATTTAGTTTTTTGTAAAATAAAAAAATAAATAATTAAATATATTTTTTTATAATAAATTATTAATTTTATATTTTTATAAAATTTTTTATAAAACTAGGGTTTTTATTTTTTATAGTATTATTACTATTAATATTATAAACGTTAATTTATAATTTTATATTATTAAAAATACTATAAATTTTAGCTACCGTTATTAATATTATATATATTAAATTAGCTATATTATAATAAGTATTAAACATATTATAAAATATTAATATTATTATAAAAAACTACGTTATATTATAAAGTATTAAAAATGCTAATTTTTCAATTTAACTAGTCTATTTCGAGCCTAAATAGATACAACAGCTACGAAAAGCGCTATGCGTCTACATTTTGCCTGAAATAGTATAGTAATATAGACAGCAAAGTCTCGAAGTCACGGATTTCCAATCTCCCGAAATCCTAGAGGACACGCCCTAAGTAACGTGAAACCCGCGGATTCCGGGCCATTTAGCGGAGCCATTCGGTGTTAGGAAAGCAAATGATGATGAAATGAATGTCTTTGTTGCGCATTCTGGTCTTGTATCTCCCAGTCACCATTTTGTGCTTATAGCACCCATAGGTTTGAAAGAAGAAAGCCTCCTCATGACACCATTTTCTCTCTCATTCTGTTCCAAATGCGACCTTTCCAACAGATCTTGCGTTCAACATTCCGCCGCCCGCCATCCATGACCAAGAGCACTAAAGTAGCCTCCGTGGGAGTCTCGAGTCTGGCCGTGGCCGCCTACGCTGTTACTGTGGCAGCGCCAAAGTCAGTCGCTGACAAGACCAAAGACCACCACGTTAAGAATGGCCGGGGTGAGACAGTCAAGTTTCGCAATCCCCATCCATCCTACATTGCGCCGACTCTTCCTCTCTTATTCACCATGGCCCTGTACGTGATTTCCCTACCTCCACGGTTTGCGAGTGATGAAGAGGCAAGAGGGAACTAACACAGCCCTACGATAGCAAAAACTGGTTCGGCATCGAAGCATGGCCTAAGCCTAGGCTATCAGACAAGCTTGTGAAGGTAGTGAAGCCGCAATTTTTAACGACGCGCACAGCATGCTCAGAGCTACGGGCAACGTGGTTGGGTCACGCGTGCTACTACGTCGAGTACCCCTCGGGACTGCGGGTGTTGTTCGACCCGGTCTTCGAGGACTGCTGTTCGCCCGTCAGCGGCTCCGGCTTCAAGCGGTTCACGGAGAAGCCGTGCGACATTGGCGACATTCCGTTTGTGGATGCCGTCATTATTAGCCACTCGCACTATGACCACTTGTCATACCCCTCTGTACTGGAGGTCCAGAAACACCACCCTAATGCGCATTTCTTTGTGCCGCTGGGGCTGGAGAAGTGGTTTAAGGAGAGTGGGGTTAGTCAGGTTACGGAGATGGATTGGTGGGATGAGGCTGAGGTTAGTATTGTGCCGACGAAGAACCCGAGTAGTGCTACGGAAACGGAGAAGCCGATACGGGCCACATTCTCGTGTCTACCGAGCCAGCACTCTTCGGGTCGAACGGCGTTCGACCGCGACCGCACGCTCTGGGCATCATGGGCGGTGCGATCAGGCACGCCGGAGAAGACGGTGTGGTTCGGGGGAGACACGGGATACCGCTCAGTGCCCAAGGTGCCAGCGGGCGTAGACGACCGGAGTGCCGAGTATCAGCATCTCCCCATATGCCCACAGTTCAAAGAGATCGGCGAGCATCTCAACTCCATCGACCTCGGTCTCATTCCCATCGGCGCGTACGATCCCCGGTACCTCTTCTCGGGAGTGCACGCGAACCCGTTCGACTCTGTTGAGATTTTCCGCGATACGAGATGTAAGCGGGCGATGGGAATTCATTGGGGTACGTGGGTTTTGACCCGTGAAGATCCCTTGTAAGTCCTTTCGTCGAGGCCATTTAACTTGATAGAAATAGATTTGAGATGGCTCACGACAGTGAAACTACAGAGAACCGCCCAAGATGCTCAAGGAAGCCTTGAGGCGACGAGGTATGCCAGAAACGGATGTTTTTGACGTTTGCGACATTGGAGAAAGCCGGGAGTTTTAAGGCTGATTGATCATTTGGATTTGAGAATATCACCCCTTGCATGTTACCAGTCATACTTGTATGAATTATGTAACATTTATTGTGTTCCTTTACCTACTACCCAAGCATTTACAACCATGACTTTGGACTACCATTAGGAATGGATATGGGAAGAGGATACTCTGAGCTGAGCAGAGTGCCTGATTTGTAATGCTCAACACAATGATATGTCTCTCAGCCTCCACATGAAAAATACTAAATTCCTAAGGAGTAGTCATATATTTCCTCAACCTGAGTACTTCAGCATGTGCTTCTTGACCTATCACTTTATTATCGGTGATGTGATGACCTGTTCATTGAGCAAGATATGAGGTGAAAATGTTATTGCGGCCAATCAGTGTGTGGTTAGGCACCCAACTAAGCTGGCCGAGCACGAATACCTGTACTCTGGACACAGCTGACTGCGGGCCGCCACCCGCATTTTCTCCCTCTTTCTTCACTAAATCCCACTCTCCCAAAGACATGATATCATTAACACCAAGCAGCAAGTTAATGTCCTGGATCCTGTTCGGCATTCATAATAGTCATAATATGTCTCAGTGTATGCATACAGCTCCGTTGTATTCTATTCCCGAGCAGAAAGGTACTTCGTGATGGGGGATCCCACGCAAAAGTTAGTTGTGAGTTCGTTCGTCCACCATACTCGTTTACATCCGTTTGTCCGTTTGATCTGATCCTAACGGGCCACAGAATGAGCTATGCTCGCTCCTCGACGAAGTCACCATTCTTCAGATCACGGGAGACTATGATCTGCATGATCCTACCCAGTTTAAAGCAGCACGTGATGTCTTGCTCTCCATCTCAGAGAATGTCGAGGCCGAAGAGGCCACAGGCTTCAACCCAAGCGGGCTCCGCGATGAGTCCTCACAACCTGATCTATCCAGCGCGACCTTCTCTGACGGCGGTGACCCAAGGAGCATTGATGGTCTGACCACGACGACAGAGACCAGCTCGTCGTCTGGCATCCACGTCAGCATCCTTGATGGTCTCACCGACGACGAAAAGGAGCGTCGCCTGGTGGACATGTTTGTGTCGCTGAGGCCCATTGACATTCAATTGGTCTTGCGCAAAGTGAAAGGCGACGCTGACGCCGCGATGGACGAGCTGTTGAATCTGCAATGGCTAGAGCAGACTGGACAACGCCCCAAGGGTATTGATGCCTTTTATGTATCTGAAGAAGATGCACTACCAGGCAGAAAAAAGGGAAAGGGGCGGAAGAAACGGAAGAACCGTCAAGTTGTGCCGACTGTTACACGTTCATCATCCGATCCAACTGATGACCAGGTCACCGAGCCAGAGCCGGTCCAGAATGCGGCTGCTGATCATGGTGAGTTTCTTGTCCAAAGATGAGAGGTCATAGGAGCAGCAACTAAACGGTCTGTAGAAAACATTACCCACCTTTCAGAGTGGTTTACACTGCCCGAATCCGAATCTGTGGCTATTTATCACCGAAACGGCTTCTCCCTTGGAGCAGCCGTCGTCGAGATCTTGGACAACTACCTTTCCCTTGGACTAGTTTCCATCAGCCATGCACAGCAGATACAGATACAGGAACAAGAGAAACGAGTTCCGTGGATTTCCCACGATTACCTGTCCGCCATCCTCGACACCACAACAAGCTACGAAGCCGCCATTGTTGCCATCGACATTCTCGCCAACCACTTCGAAAAGCCGGCATACCTGAAATACGACATCTCATACAGCATCGCAGCAGCGGCTGACGACCGCGATCTAGCTTCAGGCATCCCTCTCCCCATGAGTCCCACCTCGACCAAGGCGCCATCGTGGAGAGCAACGGGAATAGCACCCACAAACTTGCGAGAAGCCGTAGCGACAAAAGCAACCATCGCCGCATCAGCAAACCACTCATACGCCTCAGCATCCGCAGCCTTTAGAAAAGGCAAATCGGACCCTCTCTTCCGGCAAGCAGCGAGCTTCTATGCCCAGCGCGCCCGCGACCAAGCCATGGCCCACAGACATGCCATTAGTGCCGAGGCCGAGCATCTAGTCGACAGCCAGAGCGCAAAGGACACTGTCGATCTTCACGGCGTGACGGTGAAAGACGGTGTCGACATCGCCCTCGACCGCACCTGGCGCTGGTGGCGGGGACTAGGCGACGTGGATAGGAACAAGAAGGCGCGGCAGGGGCCACAAGGCGGGTTGAAGGTGATCACGGGTCTGGGTCGTCATAGTGCTGACGGCAAATCCCGTCTCCGGATCAATGTCTTCAAGGCGCTTGTGGCCGAGGGCTGGCGGGTCGAAGTGTTGACGGGCGCATATCTTGTCACCGGGCGATAGCAGGTATTCACGAATGTCATGGTCAAGTCACGTCATGTCTCAGGAAGGGCAAAGTATTTGGATGGGCCTGGGATCTTTCAAGCTAGGATTTCTTAAATCTATTGGAAACACTAGTGGCAGAAGTGGAACATCACATATCAAATCAATTCTGGCTACTAGAAGTTGTATATGTGCAAATATAGAGTTCTTTCCTGCTTTTAGTTCTTTGTATCTCGGAAATGTCCGTAAGCTTCCGCGCCTTGTCCTCGAACCTCGTGTCGGGTGGCATTGAACAACGGCCAGATTTAAAACAGGTTCCTCGACCAGTCCCTGTTTGGCAGTGATACAGCTGCTGGTTCAGGGACAGCATGGTCATATCGGTGCTTAAGTATTAGACAAATCCAGAAGGTGTTAAACTTCAGCGTAAAATGTGTCTTCATTCATTGACACTCGTTAATGGCCATGACGCTAGCTGCGATCTAACACCACATACATAGGTCCAAGCCTATGATCTGTGTCACTCCATTATTCGTCCTCTGCCCGGGATAAGTCTTTGTCTACCTGATAACCAAAAGAGCATAAGAGCAACCATCTCTTCATCATTCGCGAAGCGTCCCTCGATACTGTGGAGTAAAGATCACTCTTCACTTGGGTTGTCCTTTTTGCTATTCCATGTAGGAAATGTCAAACAAATGAGGGGTGGGGACTGGTTGGGATTGCGCAATCGTGTTCGGAATGGCGAGGGGGTGAGAGGGCCGGTGAAAGGGCATTGTTCGTGTTTCTCTTCCCCTTGTCCGATCACCACATTCGGCGTTTTGGCCGGAAGTCGCCGAAATCCCGAATTTCGGCGTAAAAGTGGTCCCGCGCTTTCTAAGCAGAAAGAGAGAGAGGGACGAAAGTGTGAAAAACCCAGATAACCAAGAAACCCAAGAAACATAGGTCCGGTAGGTTAATAATACAGTAGATAGTTGTAACATGGCAAATAGTAATTACTTGGACTTGGAATCGGCATCGGTGTAAAGCCCGTGGTCCCGGATGTATGTGACGACGGGTGAAGGGATCAAGTAGGTGATACTCAAGTCACGCTTCAGTAGCAATCGAATCTTGGTACTACTCACTATATTCCGGGTATGTGGGTCAGCACGGGAGTTTAAGGTCGTCAGGAAAGGCGAGAGCAAACGTACCATCGTTTTGGATCATCTGTTGTATGACATGAATATTCTCCTCCCAGGGCTTGAGGCTGGCGAGGGCATCTTCCATATCGGTACCGCTGCGCTCGACAATCATAGCGCCGAAGCTGCCGAGGATGTGGTCGAGATCCTTCTCGGCCCAGACGCCTGGGGTGGACATGGTGCTAATGAGGTCGGCGCCGGCGAGCAGCATGATCTTGGCCTTGAGGCGGGTCTCTCCGTCGGCGGCGAGGATGCCGCCGCGCACGGTGTTGATCTCGTGCTCAAAATGATCGAGCACAGCGGCGGTGGGGCTGTACTCGGGTTGGACCGCCTCCCAGGGGTCGACCATGAGCCAGTTGGAGGTCTCTTCGGCGGCGAGCTCGCACATGCGGACGCGGTGCTCGGCAGGGGCTAGGCCTACCTTCTTGTAGGCATCGGACACGGGACTGAGATAACCTCCGACGACTTCAAAGGACGTGTTCATGCGGGCGTAGTCGTTGGCCATCTCGAACATGCGCATGTGGAGGAATGTGATGGGGGAGAAACTGCCGCAGGCCACTAGCACCAGAGGCATACGTGCAGGGTCTTGTTGCTGGCGCAGGCGGTGCGCAGGGAATATGTAGCCATTGTTGGGGGCTGCGCTCGTCATGCTGGTTTGTTTACTTCTCTCTTTCGGCGTATGTGGGTGTGTGTCGGGCGTATCTGGCGGTACGGGTTCGAATTTATGGCTCCGGGGCGGTGGGATGAGTTGAGGAAGGAAGAAGAAGATGTTGCGATGGGAGGGATGACGTCGGTCTTAGTGATACATCGATTGTTGCTATGGGGTTTGCGGAGTATGGAGAGCAGCAACAACAACAACACCAACAATGGGAGTCGAAAGGACGGATGATGAATCAAAGAGAGCGAATGCGGCTTATAAGGAATCGTCACTCTCTGTGTGTATTAAGAAAAGAAGAAGGAGAGAGAGAGAGAGAGGGCCTGGAACAAACCCCGCTACAAAGTAAAGTACCTAGGTAGTACGTAACGGAAGACAACTGAACCCAGGTGCTCGGTTGTGCTAAAGACTGTACGAGAGACCCTCCCCGCAGGTGGCCCCCCACTCCATAAACCGGCCCCCACCTGTAGTTGCCTTGGATATTCCCAACATGAGGTACAGAGATGTACATGCAAGACATACATCCAAATTGCCTAGCATTAGGCAGGCGCCATGCAGGCTAACACACGGAACTGACTCTCGCAGTCACGCCAGTCATAATCTTCAAGTTCAAGTTAAGCACATGTTATAAGGGCAACAGCTTTTCATGATAAGGAACTTATTTAGTATTTCATTTGATCCTATTGATACATCTTTGATATTATGTGTATTTTATTTGTTTAGGACATCATGTAATCATTTACTTGACTTATTCTCTTCTTGTCCAATCTTCAATTTCTCCACCCCTGAAGTGTGCTCTCATCTGGCTCCTAACCACTACCACTTAATCATCAAATTCATCCTCCGAGTCGCTGACATCTTCTGGCACCAATGCCCTGTATCTACGATTGATCAGATCGTCCGCAAGGCCGCCCTCGCTCTCCGGGTCCACATACCCTTCTCCGCCCACAAGCGACAACACAACAGGCAAAAAGATGAGCGCATGCGTTGCTGCGAATACCACCAACGCCAGCCATACCCGGAAGTAGTACAGCTCGAAGATCTTGGACCGCGTGAATGCGAGCACGCACACTCCCAACAGCTTCGTCACCGTAATTCCGCTAAATACGGATCCGCCCACGTTGACTAGCGCCGTCCATGCCCTCGCATCGCGGCCTCGGAACCGATTCTTGGCCCGCTCCATCACTGAACCCGACGGGAACGTGAATGCTCGCGCAATGTGTGCACAGAACTCCACTGCAATTCCCACGCAGATGATCAGGTTGACCAGCGACACAGCATTCAGCGACACTCCAAACACCGCCATCGCTCCGATGATGTCCACTACCGTCATCACTACAGTCAGCGTCACCACCAGAGCTGTCGTCAACGAACCCAGGAGCACCGTTGACACCGCGAAGATGATCGCCACAGCTGACCCAAGGAGTGTTCCCGTCAGTCGCACGATGTCTGCGTACTGATCAAAGAAGATGTAGAACAAGCTGTACGGGAACACCTCCATTCCCGTGTTGGCGCTGACCTCGGCCGCGATCCGCCTCGCCGCCGCATATGCATGGATGAAGTCGTCCTGACTGCGCAACGGCGTGTGTGCCGTGCGGAAGTGGCTGGCCGGCACGTCTACCTTCTCCGCATCCACAACCACCGCATTACTGTATGCCGCTTGGCCACCGAGTGGACACTCCTCGGTCGTGGGTGACTTCAAGAACTTCTCCAGGTAGTACACAAACTCGTCGCCTTCCGGCATCCCATACAGCGTCATGTTCCACGGCGGGTTCCTCTTGGCAAAACAGACCTCGCCATGCTCTTTGCAACAAGCCTCATTTTCTGGCTTGAGCCACAGGAAGTAATCATCGATCCAGCTTGCCGTGGGCGACGAGATGTACGACACATCCGGACGTTTGCGTTCCTGTTCCAGTACCGTCGCCAGCGACATCTGCTTGCACGTGCTGAATCGGGAACAGACCTCTTGCTGATGGGTGTGGTCTGTTACGTTCAGACCTTTGGTGACGAAGTAGACGGGAGGACCGGCATCTTGATAGGCATACACATCATTGAAATAATCAATTAGGTATGAATCATCTGGAAGGGCCACACGCTGATCCAAGCCAAGCTTCACATATGGTAGCAATGCCACGCCGGCGGCGAGTAGACCAAAAAATACCGAAAGAACGGCGACCTTGAACTTCTTACCAAGCAAGGTAGGTGCGTAATGTTTGCGAATAAACTGTTGAAGCAGGCTCTCTTCCGGAACATCGTAAAGGCGAGGGCCCGTATTTCCATTGCTGCTTAGGTGGACACGAGCCGCCCTCACCTGGATGCATGGGAAGCAGTCTGCTCTGTGATCCTCAATGCGCATCTGGTTGAGAGAAAGAACAGATACGAAGAGCGTCATCTGTAGTAAGGCATTGATGAAGACAGCGCCGGCAGCGTACACGGCGAAGTTTCGGACGGCTGGCATACCTACAAACGCGCCGAGAGCAAAAGAGACAGTCTCGGTAATAGCAGAGAAGAGAATAGACGGTCCCATGCGTCCCATAGCCTTGGCAATCCTTTCTTCGACCATGGCATCTGGGTGACTTTGGTTTACGCGGTCGAATTCATGGACAATCAAAAAGATATTGTCCACGCCCACTGCCAAAACAATAAAGGGTATGACCTCGGCGATAATCAGAGTAGCCCGGACGCCTGCCCACGAGAATAACCCGATGGAAGAGGTAATTGACATCAGAACGATCAGAATACCGACCAAGCCAAGGGTAAACTTGCTCTGCACAAACCCAACGGACGGATTTCTCAGAAGCTCGCGCAGGGTCATACCGCTAGATCCGAGTGCAATGGAGGCATATAGGAACATAACGAGATAACTGATGACTACAATTGTTGCGTCCGTATTGGTTGATTTGTTCAATTCTTGTTCTAGACTGATTTCAGTAGAGAAAGAAAGTCTCAGACCACGTTCAGAAGCCTCGGTTTGTGTGCGTAGTAGAAGATCTCGCAAGGCCTGTTCCCAGTCTTGTGCGTGATCGAGTTCAGAGCTACCCTCTGGGGGGTTATTTACCACCCAGGTGACGGTCATAGCGGGTGTGTCTGTGATATCATCAAGTCCCTCAAAGCCACCGAGAATCAGCTCAGGATCGATAGGTTGGTCAAAATCCGGTCGACACCCGACGGGCGATTGAGCACAGTCCCGGAACTGAGATTTCCAACTCTTGGTCCCGTCAAACCACCATGTGGGGGATTGGACTACGCAGGCTGACCCTGTAGGCTTGAAGCACACGTCTGAAAGCATGGAGCCGAACCTGGGGCCTTTGAGTTCTCTGGCCTCTTTTTCAATGCCTGCCCACCATGTCAAAGTATCATAACTCAAGACAGGGCGAATGGCAGATGATGTGTCATTGACCAAAAATATCTTTTCAGCTCGATAGAAGGCACCGAAATTTTGGTCAAAGAAAGCCTTTTCTTGAGCAGCAGCGGATTCCGGGCTCACCCAGAGTCTCTCGGGGCTTTTCTCTACTTCAAATTTGATCCAGCCGAGACTGAGTACAATGACAATCACCAGGCTCGACAAAACTGTGATAGCAGGAAACCTAGCGCAGAAGTGACCGAGCTTGCTAAAGGCGGTGTCGCACCAAGTATTAAGTTTATATGGCTTCTGAGGACGGTCATACATGGCTCCGTTGCGCACGAGGTCACCCTCGTCCTCGTCGTCGCTCGGTTCTGCACCTTGTAACAAGTGTAGACGTTCACTCCGACGCCGCGCGTGTCTCCTCCAAGCGACATGGCCAACAATAGCCACGACGAGGGAGAAGAGTAAGACACCATAGGTGAAGACGGATGCAAAAGACAAGCATGGCAACACGCCGACACGACAGGATCCAGCCGTTTTGACAGCAGGAAGCTCGGGACACACAGCAGGGCAGTCCACGCAAGAGCATCGGAAGTTGGGATCCTCATCATTGCACTTCTTGGGCTTCATGGGTAGCGGATCCATATCCGGCTCGGTGTACACTGTGGGAAAGTTGATCTGGAAGGGAGATCCGAGGGCCTGCTCTTTACCCAGAAACTTGAGCAGACCGGTGTAGTTGGTAGCGCCGTTGCCGATGAGGTTCATAGCCCTGGAATTGGAGGGCCCGAACTTGACATCCTTGCAGCTGTCGTAGAAGCCACTGCCGTACTCCTCAGAGACGAGCTGGTCGATCTCGGCGACAGCGATGCCGCCACTGAGCTTCTGGGTACGGGTGACGTTGACGAAGAGCGACTGGTCGGGTGAGCAGGTAAATTTACAGAAGAGGTTGTAGAAGTTGTCCTTGCATGCGGGACAACCGCCGATGATCTGGTTGGGAGTAGAGAGCTCGCTTTTAAGGGCATTCAGCTGTTTCAAGGGAGTTAAATCAGTCAAAAGGATTTGTCTTGATGATTGAATCGTTGACTCACCTGTTCCGAGGTGCAGCAGACCTTGCTATCCTTCCACTTGGGGCCGCATAGCTCCTCGATGTCTTGAGCCAGCTGGTCATCGGGAGTGTCGGCCAGACCGTTATCGACGCAAGGTAGGGTTTTACCGAACCAGCCTTTCTTGCCGCATTGTCCACGCAAGGCACACCGGCCGGCTTCGTGTTTCGGGGTGTAGAGTTTGTCGGCGGAACCACCAACGGCCAACAGCCAGGCAGCTGCGGCGATGATGCGGGATAGTCGAGCCATTCACCTGGATGGCAGCGACATCAGCATAAGGCAGATAGCTAGAGAAAGAAGGAGGCGCGACGGTTTGATGAGATGACGAAGATGAATAGATGCGAGAGTAACGGCGACGACAGTGGTGGTGGTGGCGGCGGCGTTGTCGTGTTGATGTTAGTGAGAAGGTTAGCGGGAGGTAAGGTAGGTAGGAAGAGAGGCAGGACAAGGACCAAGCCAGTCAGGTACAAGCGTCCAATGCGTCATCCATCAGTGGAGACGGCCATGGGTGGTTGGAGGTACCTTGAGCTCTCAGTGGACCTGCTTGCACCGAGTGGGTCAAGCCTTCCAGGTTACTCGGAACTTTCTCCCTCTTACATACATGTACATACCTACATGTACCTAATATGTAGGTAGGTCGGAGCTCTTGGTCCTGTCAGCCTAGCGCCGCGCCTGATACCAGCTGGTCCGCGACTATGGTGTGTTACACGTGAGTAACGCCTATCACAAACATGCCGTTACCGAAATTCAAGAGAAAGCAATAGATAAAAGAAGATCATGAAAAAAAAAAGATCATGATTTATCACGTCATACCTTATTCCTTCTTCCTGTGCTATTAATATATATACAATACAACATTATCACAATGGTAAAAAGTACCAATGCTAATTTAATACTGAAAGCTTTCAAAGACAACATCTTCGTTCTCCATCCAGCGCAAAAGCTCCTTCATCATCTGCGGTCCTGTACAGCAGTAGAACTTCCTTGCTTGAGGGTTCCCCGCTGCTTGAATGTCTGACTTATCCATCCGCCTCTCAAGTACTTCGGCCCCAAGATTTCGGAGTTTGTTTGTCAAGTCTTGAGCCTTGTCATCCACAGATCCTGTCACAAATACCTTGGTAACTGGACCAAGGCCGTCAATATTAAGGAAGGAATCTTCTGCTAGAGCGAGATCATCTCCGCGCAAACTCCAAAGCACCTCCAACTTCCCTCTGTTTCCACTATCAGAGCCCAGAACACCAGCTGCTTGAGCCAACAGTGGCGTGACCCCAACGCCTCCGGCTACAAATATGCTCTCTTTTGCGTTGCTCTGCTGGCTCGCTAAGGGCATGTGAAATGCTTCGACACCGCCAAATCCGAGTATGGGCACCTCAAGAGAACAGCGTATGTTCCACCTATAGAGCATACCAGTCGCCGGCCCGTGCCTTTTAACTATAATCTCGAGCTCTGGTTCCGCATCTACGCGTATCAGTTCCGGATGGTCCTTGTCAACCATTCCGCTACGCAAAGGAGCCGAGACCGTGAATGTGCGCACGAAGTCATCATTCAAGCTCTGCGGGTCGTCATCTCGCATGTGTGAGTATCCCATATCCAGCTCGGATGAGAAATCAAATGTCACGTGTTGTCCAGGGTGCCATGCTGGTAACCTCTTTCCTTCTTTTGCTTTCGACACTTTGAATACGTAGCGAGAGATCTTGTTCGTGATCGGTTGTTTTCGGAGAAGCGTCGCTGTGGCGATGGCGTTTGACGAGCCATCTAGCTCGTCTTCCTCTCCCTCTTTCTTTTCTGCCGCTAGTTTTCGGACGGGAGGGTTGTATGGCGAGTAGTCCATGAAGCTCCCGCGGAACGGAAGCCCATCCCGGACGAATCTTGCTTCGTCGACGTCGATGCGTAGGGCGAGTTTGGTGCGCGGCATGTATGCCGCTGCTTGCTCTGCAACGAGGATCGTTGTGCGGCCGGTGAGATATAGCACATCCCCCGTGTCAAAATCGAGAATGGCTAGGCCTACGACTGGGTCATTGCGCAAATTTCCAAGTGTCTGGTAGAGCCGGTTTCCAGAGTATTCGGGGTAGATAAGTGAGATGTGTCCCAAGTTGTCATCGGACCCAACTGTATTAGCCGGTCGATTCCGTAATATTCGCATGAATCCCGGCGGTCCCCCACGATGGTTAACGTCCATACTCTCGTTGCCGTGCTTGCTGGAGATGAAGAATAAATCAGACTTTGCAATCAAATCAACGGCTTCCGGCGGGAGCGGATCGCCATCTGCATTCGAATATACGAGCTTCGGTGACGGAGTATGGGGGGTAATGTGTTTCTTATTCAAATATTTCGGGCAGTTCCCAAGCGCTTCTTCTACGGCAAATGCCATCTGTAGATCAGCCACACCTGGACTCGTCTGAGTCACCAAGCCGCCGACCATACGGCCCATAAGCTTGAGGCGGTCTCTCGTCTCGAGGTCAATGGTCAACGCAGCCATGACTTTCCCATTTTCAGGGCGGACTACTTGATCGTCCACGATCTGTTTTTTGACGTTCTGGTCTCTGTCGCCGTCTTTCCTTACAGCGAAAAACTCCTGTAAAACTGGATCAAAGGAAGCATCGGCTATGGCTCTCACGCCGAGCACATTTGGGGCAACCGGACGGCAAAATCCAGCTTCGCCTCCCCATATAGTAACCCACGGTCGTCCGCGGTCATCCAATGTGCCGAAGGCAACCAGCGGCGACACCGCAGCGCGGTAACCGTGAGCTTCCTTCAGGCCGCGAACAGTGGGGTTGTCATGGCTTGGGACTCTGAGTTGACGCCGCATCGCCGTCTCCCCAGAGTGCCATTGCGTGTCGAGAGGCTTGAACATAGCCATGACCGGCTGGGTATCAATCACTAACACTTAAGCAGTATTCTCTAGTCGTAAAACTATAAGGAAAGATAAAAGCAAACAAGACAGAGGACAAAATGGCACAATTAACCTTTGCCTTTATACTAGGTAGGTAAGCTATCGACTGCCTTCGCTCATAGCGTCATATCTTTATTTGCGCGTTGTGGTCAAACTTGAAGGAAACCCTCACTTGCAACTTATACCTATAATGCCGACTATGATTCCAAAGATCGCCGACACCTTACTAATCACGCAAACCCCGGGTCAAAGTGGGACTGATTGGGTTCATTCATTGGGCCGGCATCTAGCCATGCATGTCGGGGAAAATTATAATGCCATTGTGAGGTGGAAGAAAGTATGTTCATCATTCGGTTTCATATCCCAGCAATCGTGTGGAATCTAGTGGTAGCAAGTCGTATCTGCAAACTTCCATCCTTATCCATAACCTCTGCCAATCATCACTGCCTAGATGATATCATCGATACGCTATTCTATCGAATTATACTCCGTAATTCTGTACAACATACATAGTATACATCGTTAGCGCCGTGAAGCGTCCTAATTATATCCATTATAGCCATTATAACCTCTTGGACTTGAACCGTTTCCTTGGCCGCCTGGGAAATAGTCTCCCTGGAACGTAGGAGTCGGCGCTGTCATGTTCCGTAGAGGAGGGGCTCGCCTCTGTGGTGAAGGCATTGGTAGACTTGTTGTGCTGCGGAGAGGTGGTGGGTAACTCGGACCATTTGGTCCACGGTTCGAGGAGACTGATGATGCTGGACTAGAACGGCCATCCTGGTAAGGGGGCCGTATAGCAGGGCTGCGACTCGAGTATGCGGAAGGTGCAGGTCTAGAGAGGCCTTCGTTATATTGAGGACGGGCTGGTGGTTCTGTCCGGTTCATTCCAAATCCATCCACCGTCGATGCTGGTGAAAGGACATGGTCGGGAGAACGCAGGGGGGGATTTGAGCCACCATACCAACCGGCAAAGCCGTTGTCATTCGTCTGGAGAGATCCAGGGGCGGGGCCGCGATTGGAGCGGGACCGAGGTGACGATGGATAATCTCCCATTTCAAGGTTTGGAATGGTCGGCTCCGGGGAATTTGATCTGCTGTAGCCCATGCCTGCTGCCTCAGCCACGAGAGGGGCGCGAGAGGAGTAACTTGGTATAGACATATTTGAACCATTGGTGCCCTGTCGCAAGGGAGAAGGCCGAGGTAGGTCCATTGCACCGAGTTCGATGCTCCCTGGAGTACCTGGTCGTGAGGAATACACGGGGAGTGTCGCCATGGTCTCGGTACGACCAAGCATAGGCATCTCAGCCAATTTATCGCCCTTTTCAGCATCCAGGAAAGCAGGCAGAGTAGCCTGTCGTTCGGTCGGCATCGCATCGCCCAATTTTTTAGCAGCCTTTGCCTCCGCTTTCACCCGGTCTCGCTCCTCCTTGGCCAAAGCCTTGTTAACTTTCTTGGTGACGATCTTCATCAACCTCTTATTGACTTTGCGCTCACAATAGCCATGGAGACCACCATCCTGCCGAGGAATATAGTGCCAGAGGAAAAATATATAAAAGAGCCCACCGGCTAGAAGAAAGAGGACGGAAAAGATCCAAATGACAAGAGTGAATAGCATGCCAGACAAAATGACAACCTGTTGGGTGTTTTCGTTGGCGAGGGCCTGGAGCTTGGCGAAAAAGCTGCTAAATGTGCTACCAATCGACGAGTTATCGGTCGGGATCAGGTCTGATTTGAACACAGCTAACAGAGTCAACGCATTGACAGCCTGTCGGGGTCCAGACAGGAATATGACTCGAATCCAGGCTTACAATGGTCAACAGCCAAGATAATATCCGGAAATTGGGGGGTCTACTTACATTGGAAAGAAAAATAGGTGAAGAGGGCGACATACTCGGCCCCTTTCTTAGATTTTGTCAATGCTGCGAAGACCAGAAAGCGGCGGAAGCCTTGGCCTTGACCAAACCGGGTACTCTCAAGGCGCACAGCTAGGTTGTCAAGGTAACATTCGGCGACACTCTGGCGCCTCATGACCCTCCAAGCTCGGATGTGCTCGAAGGCTAGATTGACAAAACTGGCGAGGATGGCGATGGCGAAGATCCATTTTGCTTGGTCGAAGGTCAAGAGCTGGGTTGGTTTGATAGACGATGCCCAGTTGTTAAAGACAAGCAGTTCAACGGCGGTGAAGATGTCGACTCCATAGACGGCCAGTGATAGCAGAATGGAGAAGTAGAGATAGCCGTAGGCTATATAAGTAAAAACAGACTTTGTGTGGAAGTCTTTAAGGCTCTGTAGGACAAGATTTGTAAGGAATTGTTGCCAACTTGAGGTGGAGAATGTCAATGGCTTACAATGGCAGACCACTGCTGCTCAGGCAGGATCTCAGCCTGCTTGCGTGTTGTCCCGCAAAACATGATGGTTTAATTCGACGCAGTCGACTCGGGGTATCAAGAGAAGAATAAGGATGTCAAAGAGCGTCTCCAGCTGGTTATCGACCAGTCCCGCGGCACACACAGCGGCCACTCGCCTGCGAGGTGGCCAGGCTGTGGGCTTTTCAGTCGAAAACTAGTATGGATACACTGAAGAGAGTAGGAAGTGAGGGGATAAGTGAATGATTGAATGAGAGAATGAGAGAATGGGAAAACCGCTATCGCGGAGCCATTGCAGGCGCGTATGTACGAGTGGTCTGATGTTGATGGATACTAGGAGAGACAGTAGGTAGAGAGTAGCACTCGCATTGCAGAGCACTTCGACCCTGAGACGAGTGGGTTTGGAATGAGTGTAAAAAAATGAACGAACGACCGTGGTTGCAAACAGATAGTCAAACCTGGGGCGGAGAGGGAGCGGCTTGGAGGATGGAGTGTGTGGAAGGGAGACAGTCAGCTCTCGACATGAATGTGTTATCTATCGATGCGATACCTCTCTCTACCTATCCTGGTCAGGGGCGTGTTTGACCCACCGAGCCACCGGTGACCTGCAGGGGCCGTAATGCTGTCATATCGTCTGATTGGTTACAACCCCAGATTGGGGTGAGCTTGAAGCAAGTGAGTGCAACGCAGGAGTGATAGCCTGCCACTTTATTATCTTTCCTCCCTTGTCCTGTTGTAAATGTGCCAGCGTCTTCCATTCAATTTTGGCTTGTTAACTTCAGTATCTAGATGAATGTACTGCCTATCAATCTCCTATGACTAAACCAACTTGATCCGAAGTTCTCACGTCTCAAGCTAGCGCCTCAATTTGTATACCTATCATCTGCTCTGGTGATGGGTAACTGAAGGGCTGTACTAAAGATACACAGGTATTCCCAAGCTATTTAACTCATGGTTAAGGTTGATATTGGACAGGGTGTGTGCTTGGCCGCGCGTCTGCATCGCCTATGGAATGCGATGAGGCTTCCCAGCACTTATTGCGGTGATCCAAACACTCCTGACTAGGTCCTATTGTTGATGACTGCTTCCGACAGTGTGTCTCGGCTGTTCTGAAACAGAGGGATCGTCTAGCCTACCTGGGTAGGCTCATGAGAAAATAACCAACACCCTAATCCGTACACGTTATCATTCAAGCTCAACAAGTTCCACTACATACACAATTACCATGTACTTACAGTAATTTTTTTTTCCACAAGAGTTTGTTGAAAGAGTAGTTACAGTATCGTTATTTATCTCTTTCTCTCATTCGCGGTCCGCTAACTCCTGCTGACCAAGGGATTGTGATCAATTTCAGTTTTATTTAGTCACTCGCTCTCACAACATCTAGTATCAAATATTCCTCCTCCGTATTGGCCATATACATAGGATAGTGGGCTCAAGCGGTGAAGTCTCCTGGTGGTAGTACACTCGAGTGACGGAAACGACATTTAAAAAGCTATGGGGTTTTGTAGAATGGCCGCTTTGGGAGAATCTGTGGCTGGAATGCGGCCCACCCTTTCATTGTCGCCATGAAACAAAGACATTGAATGAAGTGGACAGAGACACTGCACGCAGACAGACTTATACTGCAGAGGCCTCAACCATCCCACCTCTCCAACCCCATCCGTTGTCCTCACAGATTCTCGTCGGCACCTCCACCACAATGTCTGCCTTCAGGAGCCCGTATGCTGAATATTACGATGCGGGACGCCAATATGAGTTCATCACCGAGATGGCTCCCGGTGTTTGGAAGGTTTTCCGTAAGGCCGATCGGATGGAATTTCTTGCTCAAGATGTCACCGACACGCTGTTCAGCAACTCGCAGAATGCGCAAAAGGAACTGACCACATATGGCCAGTTGCTGAGACCTGGATTGGGCGGCATCAACATCTTGAAATTGATTACAGATATTCTCAACCACGACAACTTAGTTTCAATGGTAGACTGTTTCGTGATGGATTTTACTTCCAACGCGGGCAGTGCTAATAATGAGAGATGGTTCACCCTTTGGGACTTTTGTGATGCTGGCAACCTCGGCAACCTGCTCGTTCTCCCACAGAAAAGCTCGGACAAGGACGCAGATAACGACACACAGATGAAAGATATACTTTCCTTCTTCGCTGGGGCTAAGTTCTTACCAGAGACGTTCTGCTGGCATGTGCTCGTGTCTGTACTCCGAGCACTGGCCTGGCTGCACGACGGCGTCAAGAACGTGGGGAGAGATAACAATGGCATGATTGTGCGGCAATATGAGGATCCAGACTGGCAACCAGTGCTGCATCGCAATATCACACCACAGAACATATTCCTGGGTCACAAGAAACGCAGAGAGTGGTACGGACCGGTGAAACTGGGTAACTACGGACGACTGGTTGTGTCGGGACACTGCCAGACTCCCGGGGACACAGCAGCACCGACCTTCTCCAAGGTGATTGCGCCCCCTTCGAGCCAGACATACGCACCTCTGGAGGACCTAGTGGCATGGGATGCGACGCATGGCAGCGTGTATCCTCAACAGGTAAGAGAGGAATTTAGATGGCTTGATGATCCTGCAAGACCAGTGCTAACAACAAGGGGCAATCAGGCGGATCAGCCGTATACGATGGTCAGCGAGTATCGAGCACTGGGAGAGATATTGCAGGCGATGATGGTGGAACCGACGACGGCGACACATCTCCGGACGATACGTTCACAGCAGGCCAGGACAACACTTCTATACCTCGGATACACGGCACGACTCCGGAACTTGGTGGTGAAGCTGATGGAAATGGATCCATGGCAAGTGACGGGCCAAGCAGGGCAGGCCAACCCGACATATGTCACGACAGATCTGTTGTTGGAAGCAGTTGAGGGGCTGAATTGGTTCATTAGCACAGGAAGCGACGAGGCAAGCGGGTTTATCACACCTTCAATGGCAATAGCAGAAGACTACCAGGAGAAGGTGGCGCTTCAGAACAGCCAAGGAGTGGAATCGGCGCAGAATCTTCGGGACATTTTGGCAACGTTCCAGGGAAGTGCTTAAGTGTATTTGTTCTACCTATGTACCTATCCTATGGATGATAATAAACCTACCTATATATGCTCTGCGTAGGAGGAAATGATTGCTCTATCAGTTTCTAGATGATGACTTATTGTCTCAATAATGCCTGGCTGCCTGGTATCAATAAAACTCAAAGGTACCTATGTGGGAACGCTCTGTACCTACGTACCTACCTCCTAAAGTATTATCGAAAACTGCTTGCACTATGTAATCCGTACATGTAGGTAACATTACATGTAGATAGCGCCTAACTAGACCTAGTTGGACTTAGGTTATTAGGCAGTGTAGCATTGCCTCGCCCAAGCTCACCTTACCCACACACTAATAACACTGCAACATCCCTCTCTCTTGCTACCTCACTCCTCCTACGAAGCACACATTGGTCCGCGACAGCTTCAAGGAATAGCTCACCTTCACCCTATAGCTTTCTATACAGATCTAGGTAGTGAACATTCTATACCCGCCATGTCGCTCGCCGCACCAACACCACCGCTGCTTCTCACAAAGCGACTGACGGCCTTCCTCCGCGCCAACCTGTCTGCCCAAATCCACACAGCTTTACTCACCACCTTGTCGGGCAAGCTGCTGGCCCATGCCACACCACATCCCGTCGCCACTCTCCGCACACAGGCCACCGTCGCCGCCTTGCTGTGGGCTCTATATGCCTCTCCCGACACAGCTGACGCCGTTGCCGCTTCTCTGCCTCCACACGCCAGCCCCCAAGCTCTGCACCGCGACCCCACCTCCAGCTCCGTCACCGCCCAGCTCACCGGTGCCGTCCTTGTCATCCGTCGCCTGACCTGCGATCTTCTCTTCATATGCATCGGTCCTCCTCCTGAGGAGCCTTCCTCACACCACCAGCCCAGACTCGCCCTAGATCCCCAGCCTAGCCCTCTTCTAGGCTCGCCATCCGAGGTCGAAAGTGTCACCAGCACCGGAGCCCATACCACTGCCAGTACCGCCACTACCACCACAAATGCCGTCGTTGCCATGAGGCGCCAGACTGAAGAACTCGCCAAGTGGTTGAACGACAAGCTTGGATCTCTGGGCATTCCAGACGAGACCACAGGCGGCTTCGAGCCACGCTGATCTATCCTACTTGTGCTCCTTACCCATATTACACTTGATACTGCATCCCCCAACGCCGCGTAGCCCACCTACTTGTCCAAACGGGTTCTCACTCTTAAATCATGCCCGTCTAGGGAAAGAATCTAGCAGTTGCTTGCACATCGCGGCCGACCCGTTGACCGGAAGGGCGGCCGCGAGAGTAATGTTTTAATGTACAGCGCATGGGAGTAGTGGATGCGCTCCTTTTAGCCATGAAGATGCTCTCTGAGTGTCATCTGCCGTCCAACTATTTGACTCGACTTTAGCCAAATCCCATCACCGCGGGAGCCATCAACTTGACCTTGCTACAGACCGAGTATCTCTAAGCATGTAGACGAGCTGGCACGCTCTGCCAGTCACCCCCTAGATCTGTACACATGCTGCCACAGACAATTCGGGGCACAGTTCCCCCTTATTCTGGGAAACAATCCCCTCTTTATCCAAGTGAAGCTGCCCGGGGCTCGTCAATCTTACGTCGCCCTTACTGTTTGCCCCGCCATCTTTAGTCTTGGCAGCCCTTGGCAGGAAATGAAGGCCAATGAGACAATATCCTGGACTACCCAGTTTGTCTTATTATGAATTCGCCGTCATACCAATGGCATCCTGGAAGCCAGCCAGAGCACAGCCTCATCTATACAGGACTCGGATATAATTGTCACATTTATCCGGATATACCAGTCTGTCCCAGAAAAGGAACGAACCAAGCCACCAGGCCGATTCATAGGAAAACAAGTTCATCACACGGTCGACCGTGGAGTTTAACTGCCGCCGAACGTAGCATTGTTACCTGATCTCCGAACAGTTCGGCATCATTACGGGTATATTGTCTGTACGACTTTATGCGACTATATTACATCCGTCTTGGCCACCATATTCACATAGCGTTTGTATGAAACCTGCACGAAGACCCTTGGTGGCGAGAGCGACTCTTTGCTGAGGATCGAAAACGGTCATCTCAACCCCATGCTGCGAGGCCGCTCAGAGTAATGAAAATCGTTTACGTGAGAGGGAAGAATGGTCTCGGCTTCCAGGCCCAACGAGCCGTGAGAGTGATCTAGAAGCAATATACGCTTGACTTTGCAAGCAGCGGACCCGCCACCGCTTGCCGTCACCCAGACCGGCGATTCGGCGGCAATGTTACGAGAGCTGACGGCCATGTTGTGACAATTGACGGCCATGGGCCCCGCAGAGACTAGATATAAAGGCCACACTAGCACCAGTCTAAACCTAAGGCTCTCTCTTTCACCCTTCTGGACCCACGGTCCACGGTCTCTTTCAGTATCAGCCCTCACCTACTCAGAAGTTCATCATGTATTCCAAGAACGCAGCTCTTGCGGCGGCCTGGACGGCCGTCACTATCGTCTCGGCACAGCAGGTCGGCACGCAGATGGCTGAAACCCATCCCCAGATGTCCTGGTCTAAATGCGCAGCCGGGGGGGACCTGCACAACACAGCAGGGTGAGGTTACGATTGATGCCAACTGGCGCTGGGTTCATGATGTGAACGGCTACACAAACTGTTACACAGGCAACACCTGGAATACCACCATCTGCTCCTCGGCTACCACGTGCGCAGCGAACTGTGCACTCGATGGCGCCGATTACTCTGGGACATACGGTGCTTCCACTAGCGGCAATGCTTTGACCCTGAAGTTTGTGACCCAGGGCTCATACTGTAGGTATATCACTGCTCGAGGCATCTACTCTTTGCTAATCCGGCCCGCCTGCCAGCCACCAATATTGGTTCTCGACTTTACTTGATGTCCAGCCCTACGGAATATGAGATGTTCACTCTCCTCGGCAACGAGTTCACTTTCGATGTGGACGTCTCGAATCTCGGCTGCGGCCTGAATGGCGCTCTGTACTTCGTCTCCATGGACGAGGATGGTGGCATGGCCAAGTACCCGACAAACAAGGCCGGAGCTAAGTACGGCACGGGTTACTGCGACTCTCAATGCCCCCGCGATCTCAAGTTCATTAATGGTCAGGTAAGCATGATAGCCGCACAAGTATGACATGATGGCATATCTAATTCTTCGAACTCAAGGCCAACTGCGCCTCGTGGACGCCCTCCACCAACGACGCCAACGCAGGTGTTGGTGGCATGGGCTCTTGCTGCTCGGAGATGGATATTTGGGGTAGGTGGTCTCGTGCAGGTCCAAATCAGGCCGTATGGGTTGGCTAACCGGCAATACAGAGGCCAACAGCATCTCCACTGCCTTTACTCCTCATCCCTGCACTACTGTCGGCCAGGAGATGTGCGAGGCAGATGCGTGCGGTGGCACTTACTCCAGCAACCGATACGCGGGCGAGTGCGATCCCGATGGATGTGACTTCAACTCGTACCGACAGGGTGTGACCGACTTCTATGGCCTTGGCATGACGGTGGACACCAAGAGCAAGTTCACCGTAGTCACACAGTTCATCACGGGCTCGGACGGAAACCTCGAGTCCATCAACCGCTTCTACGTGCAGGACGGCAAGGTGATTCCCAACTCTGACTCGACCATCGCGGGCACCAGCGGCAACAACATCAACGCGGACTACTGCACCGCGCAGAAGACTGCCTTCGGCGACACCGACAGCTTTAGTGACAAGGGCGGTCTTGCACAGATGAGCAAGGCCCTGGCCGGTGGCATGGTTCTGGTCATGTCTCTCTGGGATGACGTAAGTGGCACCTCGCAGCCGAATATTTGCAGCTACCTTACTGACTATATTCTCAGCACTACTCGAACATGCTGTGGCTCGACAGCGACTACCCGACCACCAAGAATGCTTCGACGCCTGGTGTTCCCTCTGACGTCGAGAGCTCCGAGGCTTCGGACAGCGTCATCTACAGCAACATCAAGTTCGGACCCATCAACTCTACCTTCGCGGCTTCATAGATGGAACTTGGAGAACGCACTTTCCGGTACAAGCCCGGCCTGTTTCCTTCCCTCCGCAAGTGGTGAGCAGAGACAGGCAAAGTCAAGCAATGCATGTAACAGGAGGTGTGCGAATCAGGTAGATTGGTTTCTTGCATATAGCCTATAGTAGTATCTTCTTGGTGTATGTAGTGCATGAATGGAGAATTTAAACATTTGGTGCGGATTACCTGTTCTGGCCCGTATAGTACCGCTTGCTAATCGTATGGGGGAGATTTGACGTGGCATGCATGACACGCTCCGAGTCCGCCTAAGCGAGCAGGTAAGCTGCTGGGTGGAGAACACGTAGGCGTCACGATGGGACGATACCATGTGACAGGGTCAGCATCGGGATCATGTAAGCCCCCGACACTCCTATAGCTGGTGGTCTTATAAACTTCGCAGGTATGGGGATGGGATTTGGAGTGTAGTCAGGTAACGGGAGTTGTGGCTGGGCGGCCGTTGGTTTCGGTGCGTAAGGTCCGGTGTGAGACATGTCATGCATCTCGATGCATCTACTACCGATCCTGATGACCTGAGTCGAGAAAGAATCATGAATGAAATATATCAATATCTTGGAAGTAGTGGATCAGTTTCATGTGGTCGATGATCGCAGCCGAGATCTGGGGTTGCGAAAGGCTATCTAATACCGAAAAGGGTTCTTAATTAATTGATTAATTCAAAAAGTATAAATCGGAAACTGCCGAGACTGCCGAATTCGGTGGAATGATATGATGGACCTTGTCTTATAAGCTGAGATCACGAAAAAGCATTGACCACGAAGTACTTAATAAGCTCGGGAAAGGTCGGTTCTGAATAACACCGGTATGCTTGCTCCTCTTTACGGGATATGCACAAATGCTGGTCTGCGTAGGATTATACACGTTCAGCAGGTAGACCAACAATTCACACAGATAAATTTCAGATGTCAGGTAAATAGGCCAAGTGCCTCGTGATGTATTGATAAAATCATCCGGTATGCCCTTATTCTACCCGCTATGCAGTCTGAAGATATAACCCAAAATTTCCCCCAATGACGCTTTGATGTACTCCAGAAAACCCCAAGTTGCCCAGGGTCCAAAACCCCCATGGCGAGATGAACGACGAAAGAAAAACAGGGGTATCCTAACATGATCGACCTTGCAGTGTAACCATCACCTTAACCTTCACCAGGTCTTCTCAGCCATAAAGCCAACATAATACTTCGGCTTATCCGTATCCCAAGAAACTGGAATCATAGCGAGCAAATTCGTAAAACGGGCTCCGTTCTTCTTGAAATTCGTGACCTCGACCGCAAGTTCCGCGTTCTGTCGTATCGCCTTGCTCATCTTCTTTATAGTCTGCCTGTCGACAAATTGCCGCGCCGACGATTTCCGGACATGCCCGCCGGGTGCCTGCATAAACCTGCAGTTCCGGCCCAGCATGTCCCTCTGAGAGTAACCCGTCAACTCAGCGCAGGCTTCGTTGGCGTAGACGACAGGATAGTCAGGTTGTTGTATGTCGCACATGAGCACCGCACAGGAGGCGTCTACGGGCCCCAGCTGGATGACGGGAGCTGGCCGGGCTATGACGCGGAGCTGTGGTGTAGATCATGTCAGTCTCGGTAAACGTTCCGGTTTGGTGTGTTTGGAAACATACGAGGATGCTCATCATATCGAAACCACTGGGGGCATAGATACCCGGGTAGATGATGGGATCGTGGATTGTGTCTTTAGCAGCTAACAGCAACGCTGCCGCCGCCGGACGATGAGAATCATCCTCAAAGTTGTACTCCAGAGCATGGAGTTCCCAAGGGTTCATGATCGACATGACGATAATGGCGCGTTGTTATTATTGTGAGCATTAACATAAATGTGGAAGTGCTCCGTTGGTGGTTGCTTTTTCTCATTATGGTCTTTCGGCAGCAGCAAAGGCTTGATGAATGATGCTAGTATTATAAGAATGACTTGCACGACAAGGGGCACTACAAAAGGTTGGAGGGCCGTTGGCTGATCGCGGCGATCCTGACTGCCAGTCATGATCGGGACATCCACGACCCACACACGCCCGAAGCTTGGACCCTGAACGCATCCGTCTTTCCGATGGGGGATGGCTGGCGCCGATCGCTCAGATTCCCGCCTTTCCTACGATCGACCCAATCGAGATCCCACATTCTCGATGACGACACTACTAGTACACACTACACTCCCGTCTCCTTATCATACAATTTTTCTGTTATCGTACAGCAAAGTCTCTGAACATCGGTACCTTAAGTCTCGCCGATTCTTCATCATTGCTCCATAAGCTGGTCGTCATACAAACTGTTTTTTGGTTTTTCTCATTGTTCATCAACAGTAGCCACTGCCTTGCACCCCTAACCCCCTGCCGACCATCTGGCCAATGGTGTACAAGAACACCATATCCATTATTCTCTGACATATGCTGTACGCCAGCCAACGTAGTCAATGCATGTCCATAAGCCGCCGATTTTTACTCTGCAGCTGCCGGAACTTCTTGTCCAGCGCCTCGTGTTGTTTCTTGGCTGAAGCCCAAACTGTCTCTGCGTCCTCTACTGACATCAATGGGGTGGAGCCAATGGCCGGTGACGGGTAACCCTCTCCCTGGTCGTACGATCCGTATGAACCGTCAGCCGAGCTGTTGCGCCCCGCCTGCCCAGGATAATCCCCCGGAAGAGACTTGCGCTGGTCATCGCCGTTCTCCGTGGGCGGATATATCCACGGTGCCAATTGCTGCAAGTTTACATTCTTGGTGAAATTTGAGCTGCCACCCAAAGTCTTGTAGTTCCCCAGGTTGAGTGATGGTAGTACATGCTGGTTGATACAGTTGATAGCTTCTTCACGATGCATCTTGCCCACCGGATCACTAGGGTAGTTGTCTGGCCCTAGTGGGAAGAATGAGGGTGTGCCGTTAGGCACCGCCCGGTTCTTGACTAGGCTGAAGCCGCCTGCAGGTGCGTAGCGAGGAGCCGAGAACGCTGTCGGTTGGATGCTGTCCGCCCTCAGCCGGTCCTGAAGATCGAGGAACAGATCAGCCTCCGCCGGTGTGAGGTTCAGTAGACAATCCCCATTGGGCGTAAGCAACACGTAGTGGTCGTTGACCGTCTTGCGTACAGGTTGGAATGCATTCAGCCTCTCTTCATCCTCCTTTGTGACAATTGTCTTGAGGTTGGGTGGACGTGTCGCAGATCCATGTCCACCGCTATCTGACCGGCCTGTTGGTGGAGCCTTAAAGAAACTCATCAACTCCGGCTCAGGTAGATTGCCCGACTCGACCATCTTTCGGAATACTTCTCGGAACTGAGGGATCTCGCCGATGTCTTCTTCTACAGTAGGTTCGTTTTTCACCTCGGGCGCGAGGTTGACATAGTCAGGAGTAAGCACCGTGGTCTTCGTAGACTCATTAAGTTTTATAGAAGTGTCAATAATCACAGGGCTTTGCGGCCGACTGTCCAAATCTTTGTCTTTCTGCTCCTTGGACTTGGATGCTGCGTCTGCTGCCGGGTTTCCGGTCTTGTGGCTTGCCTCGGCTACTTGCTTGACTTCGCTCTTCTGAACACTGGCTTCATCCTCAACAGGCTCGCTCGCGTTTGGCGTAGCCGGTCTGGAAGAGGTTCTGCTCGCAACGTTTGTCTTCTTGTCCTTTTTCTGTTTCTTCTTGCGGCCCAGAATCGGGGCTATTTCCACCTCCGGCTCGAACGGCTTCGTCTCAGCCAATTGAGCGGCCGCTCCCTTTGACGCCTCTTTGCGCTGTTTGCGTTGCTGGCTCTTGGTAGTAGAGCGTGCAGGGAGAGAGCCAATCTTGGACGGCGGTGGGGAGCTGGTTCGAGATACTGAGATGGAAGCACTCACGATGGAGGCTGTATCGGACACGGCTTCGCTGGTTGGCGTCATGGGGCGATGCGCTGACAACGCTGTTGCAGCCGAACGAATTGAAGTGATGGCGGCAGGTGCAATATTGGTTGTTGGGCTTTCAGTCTTAGGTGTTTGAACAAGACGGAGCGTCTTGGGAGCCGTTCTGACCAGTGGTGAAGAGACGGAAGCTGTTGTTGGCGTCGGTGTTGGGAGAGCAGAAGACTGGGGATCTTTGGTCGATGTTTCCGACTTGGGGTCCGCGGCCTGCTGTTTTGAAACTGGGTTGGTCGCAGCAGCTATGTCCAGAACGTCAGGCACTGGACGTTTTTCAGACTTCTTCGATTTCTGCTCGGCCGTGGCCTTGCTTGTCACATCCTCGTTTGCTTTCTTCCCAGGCGCAGTCATTGCAGACTGTGTTACCTTTGCGGAAGGCTTAGATGGCGAGCCTATCTTAGCTGAGTCAAGTGCCGGGAAGTCTTTTTCTTGCAGGAGTGTTGCTTTAGCTGACTTGGAGGCTTGGGATGCAATATCTTGCGCAAGTCCACTGGTGTTGGCAAGTTCTTTGATGCTCTTCTTTGCGTTTTTACTGCCAGAGGATTCCAAATGAGTGGACTTTCCGGCTTGTTTGGATGTAAGCGGAGTAGCTGGTCGCGGAGCCGGGGGAGTGGCCAGCCCCACTTTAATCCCCGAAGGCGGCCTGTCATGTGCCGCTAAGCCCGGATCATTTTCATTGGACGGTGCCGTAGGCTGGTACACCATGTTCCCCACATCCAAACCGGGAGGTAGAGACGGCGTTGCGACTTGATCGTGCAGTGCGAACTCTCCCGCATCGAGAGGGTCCGGGTCCGAAATCAGAGCGTCAACGGCGAGCGATGCTTCGTCTAGCGGAAGTAAATCATCATCTAAAAAAGCACGTATCCGTTAGCTCTCGTAAGCTCAATGATATAAGTGCGCTACAAACTATCAAATCAAACACATCACGTCAAATTCTCTCCATCGTCGTCTCCCACAAGACTATACATGATATTGGTATCAGTGAAAAGGTGGTATGCTATATTAGCAAGCTTCTCGGGCGTAAGCTCCGGGCTAGCTCCTTGCGTTAACGTACAAAGTTGTGGAAGACGACGATGGCTTGACTGGCGAAACTCTCCCGAACTGTACACTATCATAGAATGTCGAGAAAGATGCCACGAGAAGGCAATCGCAACGGCCGGGTAGCCTCGTCGTTATCAAGAGCAATAGGACGCCAAATGCAACCCTGATCCGCCCCGGATCATCATGCCTCTGTAATGCTCGCTGAAACAGATGTGATGGCGTGTTTCGATTAAGTTCCATCACCGAGAATCCCAACGCCTAGACGTTTCCCCTGCTGAAAGCCAAATGAAAAAAAAAAAAGAGAGAGAGAATCAAGCAAAATCAAGGATGTGGCCACTCACGTCCGCCGATGACGAACTACCATCTACTGCTGTATCCGCCCCCGCCATACAAGGTGCTTGGATTGCTGTACCCACCTTGACTTTGTCCACCGAACAGCCCCTGCCCGGCTCCAATGTTGTTGCCCTGTTGCTGATGATGCATCCGCGCCTGCAGGATACCCGGGTCCGCAAGATCTACTAAGCCACTCCCCCCCGAGGAGGAAGTGTTAGCGTGTCTGTGCTTCTTTCCCTTCTTCTTCTGCTTAGGTCCGTAGTCCGGGAAAGCTCCAGGCTGAGAAGCATAGAGCGATGCCAGGAGGGCTGGAGCCGGAGCAGGAGCTGGGGTAGAGGAGGTGGAGGAGGAAGGATATTGACTATGGAATGAGGAAAACTGTGGAAATTGGTACTCACGCTTGCCTTGATCATGTGCCTGGCTACCGCCTGCGGTTCTTCGAATAAGAGACTGGAGCAAGTCATTGGGACTATCCTTAGAACCCGAGCCAAACGTCGACGCTCCAAAACCGTGCCCCTGCCCAAACATATTACCACCCACTGGAGGAGTACCAGTCGATTTGAGACCCGGGGGAGGTCCAGATACCGATGCAGGATATAGTTGTTGATTGCCGGAACGATAAGAAGAAGGCATCATGGAAGTTTGTTGCGCCATGTATCTAGGATCTCCATTGGACTTAACACTGACTGAACTGACGCTGCTATCGTTTGCAAAGCTAAACCGGGATTGTTGCCGGGTGTGCCCTTGCCCCTGGAAAAGGGAGGATTGTTGCGAAATTCCAATAGGCATCTGGTCCGTGAAGTTCCCTTGTGGGCGCATGAATAGTTGTTGCTGTGGCGTCATGGTACGACTGCCAATGGAACCGACAGAGGTAGAGCCCTGGCCAAGTGCGGTTATCGAAGGACCAAAAAGATCCCGCTGGATGGGTGCGTTTCTCCCCGGATCAAAGTCTAGGCCATTACGAACATGGTCTCTATCCTCAGGTTCGCCGCCAAGCGCCAGACTACCGCTCTCAGGTTCTCCATCCGACTGAGCAAGATGATCTACTTGTTCGTCGTGATCACCAAGACGGTTCTCCTCTTCATCTCGCATAGCTCTTCTTCGCTCAGCACCGTTCAAGTCAAAAAGCGGTAGATAGTGGTCCGCCTCTTCGTCAACAGCATGGCAAATGAACGCACTCGGAGGTATCGAAAGGAGCACCTTCATTATCCTGCCAAAACCTTCCCATTTGTCTTCGTACTTGGATAGGGGCTTCCCGGCAGCTTCTGCTTGTGGCAGAGTATCCGTTGACTGTTTTTTACTTGGGGATGCCGTTTCCGAATTTGACGTTGGGTCGTTGATCTCATGACTGGATTCAGCTGTGACAGGCAGCGAGTTCGAGGGAGCAGGGCTGGAGGTAGCACCACTAGTTGCTTGGCTGCCACGTCTACTCCGTTGTTGATTAGTGCGTGCCCAATTGGCCGAGGGAGGCAGAGCGGGACCATCAGTGCCTCCAGCTTCGGAGCCTTCCTTGCTGGATGATCTCGCCATGGGCTGTGATACAGCTGGGGGAGGAACTTTGAGAGGTTGTGGGCGCGAGACGGAACGAGCTGCTGAAGAGGCGGTGCTGGCAAGTGGACGTTGGGTATGGACGCTATTCAGTGAAGAGAGATCCTGGCGTGTGTAGCTGTCCTCCTCGTCGCCGAGTTCATGTAGAAACATACACTGGCGGTTGCCACACTGCTCATGTCGAAGCCACGCAGAGCAATATTTGGTAGTGCCCAGCTGAGCCTTCAAGTGGCGGTCGCCGTTGATGAGGCCGTCAACTGCCTGTATGCACCTAGCAGCATCTTCCTTCTTCTCGAAAGTGACGTAGATGCCGAGAGACTGTTGTTGGCCATCGGAGGATTTGCGGTTGCTGATGGAAATCTTTTGGATGTTGCCGTATTGTCCGAAGAATTCGTGCTTACGGAGGGTCTTGAGGAGCTCGTCTTCTCGAACGGTGGGGGTCAGGCCGGTTACATAAACCAGATTCTTCTGAACAACTCGCACGCCCTGGAGATTCTTCCGGCTTTCCTTTTCTGCCTCGCGTTTCTGGGCCTCTTTTTGGCGTTGTTCGCTGGCGCGCTTCTTTTGGTTCTTCTGAATATTGGCACGGAATTCTGCCTCCCTGGAGCCTTGACGTTAGGAGAAGACAAACAAAGGGAAGGGCATAGGTAAAACGTACTCTTCGTGGGTGACGACCTTCCATTGTATGTCTTTCTCGTCGTATGGACGGCGACAGGCGGGACAAAGGCCGTTGAGGTTGTTTTTGAGGTTGTTGTAGCAGAACTGGCAGATCTGGAGAGAACGTGTCGGGTTAGAGGGGATGGCGGCTGGGATTTGTTGTAAGGAGGGGGGGTTGCATACCTGATATCCACAAGGACACGGTCGAAAGTTGCGGTCCGAGAGATCGAATTCTTCGATGCAAAGCGGACTGGGTGGCGCAAGGTTAGAAGAGCGGGAGAGGGAGAGGCGAAGACGAGTAATGGAAGACGGCTCACCAGGTGTCCTCCTCATCATCGATGAAGGTATCTTGGGGCGCCATGTTGTTTTGTCAAGACGCTTCCAAGGTTTGGTGTAGGATGGATGAGGAAGGAGGACGGGAGGAAGCGGCGGGCAGAGCGCGACACGACGATGAGAAGATGGCGCGCGTTGGGTTCACCCGCTGCGGAGGAAGAGAAAAAAAAAGGATAGTGTTGATGTTGTTTGTCTGTTTGTGTTATACAAGGTGATGGACACGAAATTCAATACGGGTGGGTGTTGAGTATGTGCATGTGCAAATCTGTGTGGAGAAGGGGATATTATGGTCTGCCAGCCAGAGTGTGCAGGTATTAAGAGAGGAAAGACGGCGATGAGGCAAAGGAGCAGGCATCGAGATGAGTGAAAAGGTAGGGTGCCATCGGCGACGATGAGAATCAGAAAGAACCTGTTTGACCTGCACCGTGCTTTCCCTCCAGCAGGTGCCGGCAACTGTGAATCAGCTGATTCCGTAACACTAGCCAATTTCAGCTCTGTATCAACAGCTCTCTAATACATGTACCTAATAAGGTTTGGGGCGTACGGATCACTCCGTACCTGGTACGGATTACCTGATAGATCATTTACAGCTGGTTGACCTACCTATGTACCTACCTACCTAGGTACATGTAGGTAGGCGATCAACCCCATTGGTCATCTCAATTCCACCTCGTTAGAAACCTACATACTTACATGTACCCTACCTAGTACAAGTATGTAGCAATTGAAAGGTCAATTCACTCAACCACGAGATCACGACAACGATCAATTGGCCAACCCAACCATCTCTTCTCGCCATGGCGACCAAGCTCTGCCGTAGTAGGGCTCTGGCCTCAGCTCTCAGACCCGTCAAATCATCCCCATCGCCCCTATCCATCGCCAGCCATGAACAGCAGCATGCCGTGCGCTGCTTCGCCTCCACTGCTCGCAGCAACGTCAACATGCCCGCCGACGTCTCCAACATGCGCCAGGCCCCCCGCGACCATCCCAAGGAGCTCAAGGTCCCCGTAGTGAACCCGGCCGACAAGTACCAGAACAAGGCCGACCACCTGCACCGCTACGGCTCCTGGCTCATGGACTGCTTGCCCAAGTACGTTCAGCAGTTCTCCGTCTGGAAGGACGAGCTTGTCATCTACATCTCCCCGTCCGGCGTCCTACCCGTGTTCTCCTTCCTCAAATACAACACCGCCGCCGAGTTCACCCAGGTCAGCGCCATCACCGCCGTCGACTTCCCCACCAAGCAGAACCGCTTCGAGGTCGTCTACAACCTGCTCAGTGTCCGCCACAACGCCCGCATCCGCGTCAAGACCTACGCCGATGAGACCTCTCCCGTCCCATCTATCACTCCGCTCTTCGACGGCGCCAACTGGTACGAGCGCGAGGTCTATGACATGTTCGGCGTCTTCTTCACCGGCCACCCCGACCTGCGCCGCATCATGACGGACTACGGCTTCGAGGGCCACCCTCTCCGCAAGGATTTCCCTCTCACGGGCTACACCGAGATTCGCTACGACGAGGAGAAGAAGCGTATCGTCACCGAGCCTCTCGAGTTGACACAGGCCTTCCGTAACTTCGAGGGAGGCTCCGCGGCCTGGGAGCCCGTCGGCCCTGGATTGGACCGCACCCCAGATACCTTCAAGCTGCCCACGCCTAAACCAGAGGAGAAGCCCGAGGGACCTAAGAAATAGAGGACCACTGCTTCAAAAGCATGTATATAAATGTGATACAACTGCAAAGACATTTTTCTTATTTCCCTTGGTCAGACTCATTTCAGTCTTGTGCTCTGCACACTCAGACTGAGCCATGTTTGCTGCCATCAGCGAGAGATAGTATCTCTTACAAAATCATCTATAGGTTGAAAATGGGGGTTTGATAATGACCTGGCACTGCACCATCCGAAAATTGAACTGCTTAGGTACTTCAAAAAATTGGGTGAGTAACCCAAATACAGTTGTTTCACTCGTAAGCAGTTCTTGATGGGGTGAAGACTAAGGTAAAATGACACAAAGAAATAAATTTATCCTTCACATTGTGTTCATTCACCTAAACATCGAGTCAGCACTTTGGTTTCTCGTTTAAGGTCTTGACCTTGTATAGTATCCTAAAGTATCAGCAAGTAGTCAAGACGTCAAAAGTAATCAAGTCGAGGGACCATGTAACCGTTGAATAAAAGATAAAAATCCCAAAGTCGAGCAAGAGTTTCTTCTTTCTATCATATTGCCATCATAGTGGCTTTTCTTTTCATTCTCTGCGAAGGAGTGGCATTGCTCGATCCCAAAGGAAACAACAACATTTGCTTGCTCAAGTCATCTTCTCGTTATACATCTGAAAAGCAAATCCTGACGAGCCAACGCCCTCCGATGAGACCACGCCCAACACTATCTAATCAAGCAACGGTCCAGGCAGCAAACCGTTATGATCTAGAAACGGCGGATAGCAAATTCGCGACCGCCTGAAACGTTATGCATATTCACTCCGCCAATCTCTCTCTATATGTCCAGTGCACCCTTCCGTAAACTCCAAACACCCCCATCCTTCCTTGAATGCATGCCTTATCAAAGTGAAAAGTTCACCTCACCTACCCCACCCCTCAATCAGATTGCTCATCAGCAGAATCCCATATGATGGGTGGAGGCTCATGAATATCATCATTCAGCAAGCTGTCTGGTAGCATCTGGCTGCGAGTAGCAAACTGAGATGAGCGGAGTGACGACTGCGTACGACGAAGCCGTGCAGGGCTGCTGTGAATCGTCTCGTGGGACTGACTCGAGGTAATGATATGATGAGGACCAGATCTCTCAGGCGAGACGGCAGGGCTCGAGGAAGATGCCTGGCTCACAGTTGTTGCCTGTGATGGCCGGACAGCATTAACTGGTCGTTGAGATGCTGTGAAGAGTCCACTGGAGCGCGACCTGGGTAAAGCCGGCCGTACAAAGGTCTCTTGACACTTCGTCTCCGCATTCTTATTTCGGGGCGACTGGCTGGACGGCACCACTTCATCTGCCACCTCTGAAGAATAATGTTGCGTGTTATAGTCTGCGTCGCTCTGCAGTTGCGCTCTAAGCTCCTGAGATTCCGACAAGGTGGATTTGGGGACTTCACATTCTTGATCAGATGATGCGCTTTCCTCGAATAAAGCGCATCTCAAATTGGCCGTTAGTTCACCCACGACCGCTGGAGGGATGAATGCGTATTTCTGTGGCGCACTTGCCACCCATCCTTTGGCTTTCATCTCATCTAGCGAAACCGGATTGTTCAGCTCGTAGACCTGAAGTATTTCGTATGCATATTTTGCCGCGTTCTTGCCGAGATTGAATTCGGCATTCCCGATGCCCTTCTCGTCCTCTATCTCCCCCGGATTTTTGGGCCGTCCAAAGATACACATATACTTCAGTTGACATTCGGGTCTCGTGATGTAGACCCATATCCGGGATACTTTATCCGGTATCTTCCAGGCTCTGAACTCGTGATCTTTACTGCGGCTCACGATCTTGGCTATGTGCTCCGGGTGCAAGGAGACCATGATATCAGAACGGGGTGTCTGGGGTCCGAGGGCGTGAATAGCGTCCAACGGCACCCGTTGACTTTCGAGACCTTGAGTATACATGAAACCTTGGGTCATTGAGAAACGATTTTGTTGGGTTTCTTCGGGTTCGCCACGTTGGAGGCTTTTCTCAGGCCGCTGTGTCGAAGTTGGGCCAGTATCTTCCTGGATTTCCTGGTTTGCCGGGCTTTCGAGGTCCAGTTCCGGAGACGCTGCTCTGCCCGCCTCGGACGCCGCCAAGTCGCCCGAGTCGGACTCTGTGGCTTTGCTCTTTTCCTGTGAGAGACTTGACATGGACAGCATCATGGCCTGTGTCTCTTCTCCTGGCTCTTCAGGGGCCAAGTCCAACCGAGGGGATTGGAGGGCATTCTGAAATCGTTTGGGTGTGGGACTCTCTGAATCTCGGTCATCGCCGCCAAACTCATCCTCGTCCTCATCGTCGGAGTCGTACACGGTGGAGTCGTCATCCGGTTCTTCGTCCGAGTCTGGGACCTCCAGCAGCGGCTGGCGTTGGCGAGGCTTTGGGGTGGGTTTCGGGGACTTTGGTTTTGTTCTCCCGGGGGTTACGTTCTCCTTGTCGTCGGGCAAGTCGAAGCGTAGCTTCTTGGAGGGGGTTGCTTTGATAGCAGAACTGGGACTCTGCGCAACAGGAGAGGAATCGTGAGTGGTGCTATACGTGTCAGGGATGACGGCAGTACGTGGGATTTTGCCGGGCTTCTTGAGAATGGGGGAGGGCATGGCAATGTTGGTAGACCGGGCGACCAAAGGCGAGTGCTGCGGCTTGCCACTGAGTCGTAGCAGCAAGGGCGTGGTAGGCGACTGGGAGGAGGGAATTTCTATTCTCTTCTGACGGTTTACGGGAGTGGCGGATTGGACCAGGCTGGGGACGGCCGACGTGTCGGCATCCTGGGGATCTGCTGGAGGCTTATGGGGAGTATTAGGACTCGAAGAGTCGTCGAACTCATAAGGGTCATGATCGGCCGGGGTTGACAGCATCTGTGTAAGGGTCTGGGTGTGAAAGCTGCTGTTGGCACTTGAGCTGCTCGGGGAATCGCCCAAAGTCTTGCGTCGTTTGGAGGATGCCGATCTCTTAGATTGCTCTTCTAGCTCATCACCCATAGTCTTCCGTCTCGTACTTTTTTTGGTTGGCGGCTCATCGTCGCCTTCAAAGCGCAGAGCAGAGGAAGTGAAGTCCATCTGGGTTAGTGTTTCTTGCCTGGGCTCGCTTCGAGGCTTAGCTTTTGACCGTCCATACGTTCTCTTCACAGTTCGGCGTCGATGGGGGAATTGCAGCTGTCGCGGGGCACCGGATGAAGGCTTAATGGTGCCACCGGAACGAGTCTGGGCGGGCATCTTCAAGAATAGAAAAGCCGTTGGTGACTCAAAACCGATCAAGAATACAGTATCGAAGTATTTACATTTCTCCTTCGTCTTGGTCTTGTCCTATTATGGAGGTAACTAGCCTGTGGGGATGTCAGAGAATGGAGTGCGCTCACCCGGTTTGAGGTGACGCGCTTCATTGCAGGTAGGCGAACGCGTCAAAGTGCTCTGGTATTGGTACAAATGGTACCTATAATTACGCGGTTAAAAGTGGAATCAATTAACGTCCCTGTCAGTAGGTACTTGCCGCTAGCAAAGATACCCTGTACCCCCAGGTAGATGAGCCAGGTGCGGGACTATTAATGAGTGCGATACGGCATCTGGATCTCAGCAAGCAAGCCGTTTATAACATCCTCATTCCTTCTGACCTACCTAGGGTATGCGGAATATTATGAGTAGTCCTCTGAATGATTAATGTGTATACCTACATGTAAAAGACAATAGATTGCAAAAGGAGAAACTCCTAGATAATAAAACCCACCATGTCATCGTCCTTCCCCTTCCATATCAAAGAGCACACCGTGCCGGGCCAGCACATCCGTGAATGGCCTCGCGCAACGTCCCGTTCACAAGAGGACATCCTACAACTACACGTCAAGCAATACACCCCCAAAGACAACCCCGACCCGCAACCCGGTGACATAACCATACTCGGTGCTCACGCCAACGGCTTTCCCAAGGAGCTGTACGAGGCTCTTTGGGCCGATCTTCACGCTCAGTCCGTAGGCCCCAAATCTCGCTTCCGCATCCGCGCCATTTGGGTCGCCGACATCTCCAACCAGGGCTACAGCGGCCAGCTGAACGAGGACATTCTGGGCGATGACCCTTGCTGGCACGACCTATCACGCGACCTGCTGCATCTCACCAATATCTTCCGCGCCGAGATGCCGCGCCCTATCATCGGCGTCGGCCACTCCTTCGGCGCCAACATTCTCACCAACCTGGCCCTGATCCACCCGCGTCTGATGACCACCATGGTTCTGTTGGATCCTACCATCATCTCCTTCCGCGCAGAGAGCTCTTCAGGACCCGGCGTGGACCCGGCCCGCCTGTCTGCTTTCCGCCGCGACCTGTGGCCCAGTCGTGACGCTGCCACCGAGTCCTTCCGTCGCTCTCCCTTCTACTGCAGTTGGGACCCCCGTGTCCTGGAAGCCTGGATAGAACATGCCGTCCGGGATCTTCCTACCCCTCTCTACCCCGATTATGAGTCCGGCGGCGCAACTCTACGGACGACAAAGCACCAAGAGTTATACACCTTTTACCGCCCGCTTTGGCCGCATTTGGAGAACTCATCCAAGGTCTCCAAGGCAGCTGCCCCAGACTTTGACCCTTCATTGCTTTCCAGTCTCAAACCCGGCCAGCTACCCTTCTCCTTCTACCGTTCAGAGGGCGCTACCGTGCTGAGACGACTACCCGAGGTTCGCCCTTCCGTACTCTTTGTCTTCGGCGGCACAAGCGACCTAAGTATTCCCGAACTTCGCGAATTGCGTATGTCCACCTGTGGCATCGGGCCCGGTGGCAGCGGAGGTGTAGCCGAAGGCCGCGTCAAAGGTATTGTGGTCGAAGGGAAAGGACATTTGTTTCCCATGGAGGTTCCACAATTGTGTGCTGACCATGCTGCCTCGTGGATTGGGAGCGAGATGGATCGATGGCGCGACGAGCAGAAGGCCTACGAAGCCTGGGTAAGTCTACCCATGCGTCACAAGACGACCATGAGCCAAGAGTTTCTCGAAAGAGTAGGTCGCCCCAAGAAGACCACACAGCCAAAGCTATAGTAGCATCCGGTATGCCCAAGAGAGCCTTGGTTTTTTTCGTATGACGAAAGTAATGAAGTATGATGACAATTACGTTGAATATTATTAGATGATTACCATAGTCTTCTACAAATGGGTACGAAATACATTGGAATTAAGGCAAGACAGCAACATGAACGAAGTCCCATACATTATACACTACTAGACTTTCATGTAGCTTTTAGACTAGCGAATCAAGTATCATCAATTGACTCGTTCCCTTTCATGGTTTTCTAGGTTTCAAGGACTGCGGAGAGAAGGACTTAGACTATACGACAAAGGCACAAGTAAGACTTGAAAGCTAACGGCTTCAGAACAACATGAACAACTTTTGATCTTGAAGGCGTACGTACTCTGAAAGATTGATCACTCTATGTACGCCTATCAAAGCTACTTGATAATCAATTGAGTGGAGCGGCGAGGAACGCAGAAGCAAGTGACAAGCTTGTGATAAACTCTATTGTTTTCGCAGTCCACCAGTCCATCCATACGCCGGTGAAAAGATGCCTACAGAGAATGCTGCCTTCGTCAAATTCCTATTTCCCTGCCGATCCATTCGCATCCGTATCCACCTCAGACCAGCCCGTGCCAGCTATGTCATCCGGGCTGACGAGGATGCATGACAAACAATCTTTCTGCTAAGAAATCGGTCGAACTTGGCCTGTGGTGACTATCTTGCATTTTGCTCAAATGCGCACTGCGCAATAGTCCATGAAAAGAGAAACTACACGCGCTTGCTAAGCGTCCCACTTCCTAGGTCTTATGATAGATGGAAAGCTCCTTGGCCTTCCCTGATGGCAATAAACAGCTGCCTCTTCAGGCTATCGATATTGGTATAGTCAGGCAATTTCAGGTAGTTGACACAAGTCATGACGCTTGGGAGATAGTCGTCAGATGTGTATGGCGGCTCACTGGGTTTGCAGACCACAGTGAACATGGGCGTCAAGCTCTTGAAGCCTACAAAGTCAAAAGTTAGTGCTTATTTGTCAGACCGATGGGACAGATCAACCTACCTCCGATAGGAAGTTTTGGACTGCCTGTCGTAAATTGCAAAAAGTCGCGACGTTGAGCTGGAGACAGCTCGCTCATGGTTTGGAGCAGATTCTTGATGCTCTTACTGTCCATGTTGAAACCATGATCCGCCTTGATTGAGTCTGTGAGGGCTATGGAGATGGTCAGTCTGGCTTGCACGAGATAGACAGCTACTATAAAAAACTTACTCTCTAAAGTCCAGTCCTCTTCAGCTCGACCAAAGAGTGTCACCAATTCGTCAGGTGTAAACGCACTCAAAGCGGAATACGGGAATACCTGGGAGAATCCAGCACGGAAGGCTTCCACCTGGCGTTTGACACCGCGGCCCAACGTCATGTCGATCACTTCGTAGAGATAGGTGTCAACATTATCAATTGTAACTTGCACGTGGGATCCGTCTGGGATGAGCTCAATGTCGGGATACCCGGGTAGAGTAAAATCAAGAGCAAGATCATCAAGGGTGATCGTGTCGATTTTGATTTTCTGCGTATCCGCAACCTTTTGTGCAGGTGTCCTTTGTGGGTCTTCCACGATTGACTTCTTTGCTGACACGAACCGTTTGATGAGTTGTAAAGAGTTCGCAAGCCCAGGATCCACAATCTTGACGGCCCCGAGAGATGGCTTCACACCAGAGTCTTCGCCGATCCGGAAGAAAGTTGGGTTCAAATTGATGTCAATGATACGAGAGTCGATCATAGACCGTGCAACAAACTTGCCAAGAACCTTGAAGAGCTGTAAACTTATCTCAGCAGATCGTTCGTCGGTGCTTAGAGGTCTTGGAAACAGCCCATTAGCTGTGGAAACAAACTCATCAGAGTCGCCGGAATCCATTTCTCGCCAGAGTTTCAGCTTCTTTTTCGCAAACTCTTTCGAAACTGTCGAGTAGAATTCCAGAGTTGGACCTAAGCCGGTACCAACCTCTTCGAAATACTCGACTTCCAGAATACTTTGCGAGCTCCCATACAACTCCATAACTTTCAATGCAGACTCTAAGATCTTTGCACGTGAAATGCGGACTTTCTGACGTTGAAGACGGCCAAGGAACGGGCGCTCATCCCGGCGATCACGGCGTGAGGTATCTTCCTGTTGCGCATTTTGCCAGCGGCTCATCGATCGAGCGTAACCGAAAGATGTCGATTGCAAGAAGAGATGACGAGTCTCAAATGGGAACAAGAACGGATACAACCTGGCGAGATCCTCGCTCCATCCAGGCAGGCAGTTACTTGCAACTATGAGCGGCTCCTCTAATTGACGATTCAGCTTCGCGGTCAGCTTGGTGTTGACAAATTGTGAGAGGGGCTCCATGTTGAGTCTCAGATCATTCTCATTTTCTACAACTATATCTTCGATGTTGGCGTTAAGGTCATGTAGAATTTTGAGAAGACGAAGGATCGACGTTGTCGTAGGATGGTTTGTCAGTGATGCAGGAACGCCATTGACATCGGGGGCGCCATCGAACGACGAAACAGAGAATCCAACAGGTTCAGCTGGAGGAGGACCAGAGACACGACGAAACTTGATCGAGTGGATTGTGGAGAAAACACTGCGACTTAAGGAATCGGCAGTGGGAGATGGTGCGTTATGAACAGCTCGATAAATGGTGGTCTCGTTGGGTATAACTTTGTTGTCAAGGCTGAACTCGATATGCCAATCTTGCGGAACGGACTGGACTGCTGCAGAGTATGAAAGTGGCCTTGAAGACGTCCCTGGAGTGGGAGTGCTCTGTTGAGCCGCTGCCGACTGTGCAGGCGGAGCACCGCGAGTGGGAAGATTGGCCAGTCCCGTTGTTTGACCTGGAGTGGGGACTCGAGTGCCGTCTTCTTTCGTCGCCGTGATCTTGCCCCCAGCAGCGATCTCCATGTTCACAGCCGATGGATCGGGTCTGGGAGCATCTTCCATTTCTTCATCTAATTCACCAACGATAGCATCTAGTGCACTGCTGTCTCCTATATTGGTATCATCTGCATCTTCATCGTCATCAGATATGTGCTTCTCATCAGCACACTCTAAGGCATTACGAAGATCTTCATCCTCGTCCGGTGGTGGAGGAGGCGGTGGGATTTGGGCACCTGCTGCAGCAGGGTTACGACGAGCTGACCTCCTAAGAATTGTCTTCTCTCTACCCGCGACAGGCGCAGAAACTGCAGCTGAAGGTGTCTCAGACGAATCAGGCTGCTTTGACTTGGATTTCTGCGTTTTCCGGGAACTGGATGGCTGAGGGAGAGTTGGAGGTGGACCAAAGTTAGAGGCAAATGATTCACTGAGCCCACTGAGTCGCTCAGCAAGCCGCTCTGGAGGAAGTCCTGTTGAGCTAGCCATGGCAGCCAGCGCCCTTGAAAATCCATCACGGGCACGAGACGCTCTAGGGCGATCGTGGAGATTGATACGTGGTCGAAGGTAGTCATCTAAAGCCTTGAAGGTAGCTATGGCATGAATACTAACCATGATATTCCGATAGGATCGAGGGATGTCAGAATCTTCGTCAGCCACCAGCTTGAGCTTGATCTGCTTGGCAAGCATTGAGGCAGCACCACTGCTTCGGTTGTCGAGAGCATTGTGGTGAACAGTGAGAACTTCAAAGTGCTCTGAGCGACTTAGCAAGTCTTGAAGTTTGTGGACCATGACGCTGAAAGGCGTCGGGGGTGATTCTGCAGAGGGAGTTTTGGGTTTGGTACCAACGGAATGTGCCATGAACAACTCGAGGAAAGCAGCTCTGGCAGAATCTGCAAGAGCATCATCGGGATTGCTGAAAACTTCTTCGACGACACGGACCAGACCGGATGCGAGAAGCTCTGCACTGGTTACGCTTTCAAGTACATCAGCCTCGAAGTATGACGCCAGTCTTTTCCACAGTGTCGTGCCTCTCGCAGCACTCAAGTCGCTAGCTGTGCGATGCAGATAGAAGGCTTCGATATCAGACGCAAGCTGTTGTAGATCTCCCAGTATCTTAGCTGCCTTTTTCTTCATTGCCTTGCCTTGCTTCTCAGTTTCGTGTGTCTCTAGGAACTTCTTGGCAGCCTCGGTAATGCGAGCTTTCATCAATGACACATCGGAAACGAAAAGACGCGGCGGTCCATCAATAGACATGGTCGATCCGTCCGAGCTTGCGGGTGAGCCACTGATCTCATCGTGATGGTCGTTTTCCTGGTCCTCATCGTCATCTTCGTCGTCTTCGTCGGCGTTGTCATCCTCGTTGCCGGTAGTCTCATCATCCCCATGGCCATCCTCAGAATCCTGGCCATCATCGCTCTCATCGTTATGAACCGAGACCCTATCAGCCTCAGCAACTGGTGACGTGCCCAATTCCGCGTCAGCTGTTTCGGGCTCTTGATTTTCAGTAGCCAGTTTGGAAATCTCATTAATGACACCTTCTCTGTAGATCTGGTAGCGGTAAATGTGATCTAGACGAGTCAGTAACAACTCTGTGATTTGTACAGCGTACATGACCAGTGATGGATGATCTTGTTGGGACAGAATAGCTGCAAGAAAAGAGGCGTAGGGAACCGCTTTCAATGCCCCGATAAGAATGTCCTTATCCAGATTGGAAAGCATCTTGAGTTGGGCGTCGAGAACCTTTTGCCGTACTGTTAGGTTGACTGTACTGGAAAAAGCATCGGTCAACGTTGGGAAGAGGATAAGTGCTAATCTTCGCACTTGATCCTTGCACTCATCCAAGAGCTCGAGCCTCTTTTCAGCAGATGACTTCTTACGTGGTCCGAGAGAGGATGGAGTTCTTGGCTCAGCAGGTTCAGGGTCGCCAGCCCCGTGAGGCGCGGAGGGGTCTATCCACCTTGGCCCCGGAAGCAACTCACAGACCACATTAAGAGTCTCGATGATTTGCTCTCGTGGCCGATGGATCAAGGCTTGCATAATAACCACGCTGTTTAGTTTTGAGGCAACATCCTCCGTCTCATCAGGAGGGGAGACGCCAGTGAGAATCTGGTAGAGTGTCTCGACCACATTGAGCTTGACAAGTTCGGCTGATAGGCGAGGACTTGCTTTGGCGGTATAGGCCAATGACTGGAGAAATAGAGTATGGATGCTGGAGCTTATCAAATTTGTAGTTCCGGGAACAAGAAGCCGCAGAATAGCCTTGAGAAGGTCGACACTAACAAGTTGTTCCAATTTTGAGGCGTGGTATTTGAAACTCTCGATGATACGAGTGACGCATAAAGATGCTTGTTCAACAACGCGCTGGTCACTACTGCCCAAGACATTGAGAAGGATTGGCATAACGTCTTTGATCACGTCAAATGAGTCGTCAGGAATGTTACGACAGCAATTGGCGGCTGTTGTGACAGCGGTTCGTTGAGTGCTTGTGGCAAAGAAATCCAAGTACGACAGACAGGCCGTTAAACCTCCTTCGCGAACGATGCTCGTGGGATATTCTACCGATATTTTCTCCAGCGTACTCAACGCTTGCTCGGCGAGGTCAATGAACTGAATTTCCAGCAGTTTCTGACACAGCACAGGGACTGCACCGCCATACACGACGTTGGCGGCACTGGCTGGCAGGGCCTCCATCAGATTCGCAAGGCAACGACAGGCCAGGAGCATGATCTCTGGGCTTTGCTCCCCAGTTAGCTCATTAGGCTGCATGAGTGAAACCAACTCCTTCACAAAAGAGTCTGGCGAGAAGTGTCCGGTAAGGTTATCTTCGTTGGACACTAATAGAATCTCGGACAGCTCCTGCAAGGCTATGAGCTGGATGGAAGGATCCCCTTTCTGACGAAGATTGCTCAGATTCTCTCGTAATCTACTGGAGACACCAGTCATCATGCCGGTCAAGGCTCGCAGGGTATTTGATAGGCCACCTGGTGCACCAAAGCTGCCGAAAGGATCGTCGTCATCATAATGGCCATGGTGGTCATCCTCATCATCCTCGTCATCATGATCGTCGCTATCATCGTCTGGATCATGTGCCGGGGGCGGAGGAGGTGGAGGCGGTTCTTTCTCTTTCCCTACGTCGTCGGTTCCAGTCATAGGTGTGTCCTGGTCTGCAGAGCTCACGGCTGAGGCACGCTTGGATCTTCGGGTGGAAGAAGATGTGCTTGGGGCTGCTGAACGAGAAGTTAGCTAGTGATGGAGACAGCAGGGTAGATCTTTTCCTGACCGTGTGAAGGCTGAGCGCTCTTTCTGTTCTGGCGACTCGATTTTCTGCTAGAAGAAGTCGAGGCTGATGCCGAGGCGGGACGATCTTGGGCGGCAGGCTCGGAGCTGATAGAGAAGTGATGTCAGCAAGTAGACTAAGGGGACGAAAAAGGGAGTCAGAGGAGAGATAGATACCCAGATGGACTAGACATGTTGACTGCAGATTTGCCCTTGCGCTTGCGAGTTGCAGCACTAGGAGTCTGCTCAGAGGGAACCGAATCCTGAAGCTTCGGCCGCTTAGACCTTCGAGTAGTGGTAGAAGATGGCTGCTCGTTTACCGACGGCTGAGGGGTGTCGTTTCCGTCCGGGGCGCCCTTCCGTTTTCTGGACGAAGAGGGCGTGGGTCTTGAGGAGGCGGCTATTTGGGCGAGGGAGGTAGAAGAAACTGCAGTAGAGGCAGACTCTGCGGCTGCCGTCGAAGGGGAGCCCTGAGTCGCCGCGGCAGCGTGACGTGCAGAGGATCGAGTAATTCTAGAAGACATGAGTGTCTGAGGGGATCACATAGCTTGCAGGAGACACGGTCAAGGGATTGTGGGAGACGAGTCGAGGCCAGCTGGAAAAAAGAAGGGAGAGATGGTTCACGCAGGATGGAGAGGGTATGAAATGTGTATGTTTGTGTATGTGTGGTGCGTGGTGTGTATTGTGTCTGGGTCGTATTGCAGATGTGGACTGGTCAATAGAGAGGTGGAAATGCTGGACATTCATTCACTCAACGCAGGCTGTGATACTAATGACTCGAGACCCACGATGACCCCACGATGTGCAACTAGCAGCAACGCAAGGGGAGTGAACAAGGTAACTGTGAATAAGGCAGCAGGGGATGGATGGATGGATGGATGAATGAATGAATGAATGAATGAACCGTGCATGCGTTGAGACGGAAGGTCGAGGTCGACTGCTTGCTGTTTTGGTTGGTAAATCCACATGCAAGAGTTCGCACCTTCCTCTGAGCAACAAAGGCAGTGGCACAGAAAATACATATACAAATAATGGCTTTTTCCCTCGATTCAACTCTCTCCTAGTCTCTTTCGCCGCAACAAGTATGGAATACAACTCGTAAGCTAAGAGCTGGAAGTAATCGAGGCTCGCATGCAACACAGTGCATCGGAGAGATATACACCACTGCGAAAGCCGCCAGTGTATACAACTTCTTCAGTGCTGCATGCCAAGCCAGTCTGGGATATGCGGGATTGGGATGAGGCAGGAAGTAGATGATCTGGGGCGAATCTGTATTTACAGGTTTCGCGGCAGGGTGGTTGTGTTTTTGGTGGTTGTTGGGCTATGGGAGATATGTGTAAGGTTAGGTACCGTGGAGGGGGTGATGCGATAGGCAATGGCTCAGTGATAGTGTGTATTGCGGGTGTGTCTGATAGGCGAGAGCCACCACCCGCCGGACTGGATGTTTAAAACGCACCTTGTGGGAGGAGGAGGCGATAAGGATAACGCAACGGACGAGGCGGGCTGCCCTCGATGGTCAACGGGAGACGACGACAACGACGACGACGCAGTGGGTTTCGACGATGGCGGAGGCCGTGCTGGCGGCGGAGAGAACGCTTGCGCTGCTGCTGCTGCTGGCGGATGGTGGTCGGAAGCCGATCGAGAGCGCGGGTTCGCAGATAGTTTTCGGTCTGCCATGGATTACGCCATCAGGCAGGCGACACGACGATGCGGCGGCTGTTCTTATGATTCTTCTACGGCCTTCGACTCTTCTATCACTGGAACTCGGTCGCCGTTCATCGGCGGATACACACGCCGTGCGGCTTCGCTCAGACCGCGTGCACAAATAGGAAGCGCGGGATGGACGCGATGGGGGGAGGTGACGGCCGTGAGGGAGACCCAAGGCTGATGTTGGGAAAAGCGTGTGTGATGACTTATGATCATCCGAAATGGGAGGAGGTTTAACTTCCACCCCAGGATCGACCGGCTGGCTACGTTGGGTCAGCGGGGTGGTGTGATTCTAAACAAATCGAAGCTTGGACCCTGCCGCTCGTCCTTGGCGCTCTGTCAAGTAAAATATGACATTCTTACATCTTCACATTATTCTGTCCGGGTCCTCTGCTCATGTTCCCCTCTACTATCTATCCTACCTTTCATTCAAATATCAGCTGCAACAACTCCATGTCAGCATGGCTGTAATAGACTACGCATAGAACAGCAGCTATTTGAGAGTGACGAGGACCCGGTAGGTACATGTCCGCTGGCAAATAAGTAGATTGGTACAACACAGAATTACATGACATTCACTTACTTGATGTACCCATCTGGTCAGCGGTAAAGGCTGGAATACACAACATATCATTCAGTTAGACCTTTGCGGGACAATAGACAAAGGCCGACCGACTCCCTGACCAACGGGTCACCTACGTGGCACCACACATTCCTCGGACGGCCTCGTCGCTTATCATTCATGCATACATGTAGTAGGTGAATACCACCAGTGGACCGAGACGACGAGTATTGTTTCATAAGCATGTTGTTTCGTTCATCTCATGATTCCAAGCTCTTGATACCTCCCTCGTATTCCCCTACATCATACTCGGCAGGGTATTTCTGGATATGGTCATGTAGCTCTTTTGCTTGAGCTCGCAATTCCGGTGTGAGCTCCTCGTAGATGTCCTCAAACATGGATCTGATCGGGGGCTTCTTTTCCTTTTCTGCTTGAGAAAAGGCCTTGAGCACATCTCGCCGTATGCTCTCACGCGCCTCTTTCTCTTTGGTTTCATCCCAGAAACCTTTGGCTTCCATGTACTTGCGGAGCCGTGAAAGCGGGTTATCCCGACGCTTCCAATCCTCCACTTCGACCCGTGCTCGGTAAGCAAAAGAGTCATCTGATGTGCTATGGTGGCTTACACGGTAGCTCATCGCCTCAATCAGAATCGGTCTCCCGCCGTCCTGTAATGCCATCTCTCTGGCCCTTTTAGTTGCTTCACGAACTGCCCAGATATCATTGCCATCAATACGGATCGTGTCGATACCGTAGCCTATACCCCGACTAGCAATTCCATCGCCCCGGTACTGCTCGAGCGTGGGTGTTGAGATGGCGTACCCGTTGTTCCGACATATGAAAACTACCGGGCAAGATCTGGTTGCAGCCAGATTAAGAGCTGCATGGAAATCGCCCTCGCTCGCGGCACCCTCACCGAAGTATACACCAACGACGCGGGGCGGCAGAGACGGATCATGCATGCGCTGCACCTTGAGCCCGTAAGCCGCACCAGAGGCCTGGGGTAATTGTGTGGCTAGAGGGGAGGATATAGTGTGCTGAAAAAGGGAGTCAACTATGAATTGGGTCTGGCGTAGGTAGTTTGGCGCGATTTGACTTACAATATTGAGCACCTTGCTCCCGTAGTGGACAGGCATATTTCTGCCACACCCATTGTCTAATCTGTTCGCAAAAAGCTGGTTCATGAAGTCGGTCAATGTGAAGCCGCGCTGGGCGAAGACGCCCTGCTCGCGATATTGGCAGAATAAAACATCTAGAGGTTCAAAAACGGAGGCCGACCCAACACTCAGAGCCTCCTCACCAGCTGATACCATATAAAAGCTGAGACGGCCTTGTCTCTGAGCATCGAACATGATAACGTCCATAATGGAAATCGTCATCATGGTTCTGTAGAGCTTAACGACCTCGTCATTGGTGATGTCCTGTTGGAAAGACTGGTCGACAACATTGCCATCTTGGTCAACTATGCGATACGTAGGCAGCGTGGGATGATCGGAGGGCAAGGCGAACTTGAGGTCGCTCGTGAAGGCGCTCTTCAAAGCACCGGGGAAGGAGACATGATTCGAGCCGGGCCGCTGCGATATGCTGCTAGCAAATCGGATAGAGCAAGGATGAAGGCGGGGTATGGATCGGGCAGTCCTCTGCGCAGAGAGCACGGCGAGAGTCCTCGTTCTCATCTTCAACTCACTCCCTGCCACCGGTAGTTGAAGACAGTGTCGAGATGGCCAATTGAGAGAAGAGAGGGATTGAGGGACAGGTTGTGGAAGAGTAGACGGTTTTGCTCCTGAGGACCGGCATCCGACGGCTATCAGCGTCATTAAGCCGCCACAAAGCGAACAAGCTATGCCAATGACGACCCCTGTTACATAGCACCCTTGAAAGCGAATCCGGTGACTTCGACCAAAACCTCCTTGACAATGGAAACTACTAGTAAGGCGAGTTTTGTGCCCTGAAAATGGTTCAGTATTACAAGTCGCAGTTCCAATTGACAATGGTGATCACCAGATATACAAGTTCTGGAGGTGCTTTGCTTCAAGCCTGTCAATGCGATGCGGTTCCGATAGCTTTGGCTGAGCAGTTGGACACGACGGGATGCCAATGACCCCTCCCAATACATTCTTGCGTCCATTATGGAAGTTCAGGAAATCCAGGAAATACAGAACAATCCAAGACAACTGACATCCATTGATCATGTGAGATCTTCCTGTTTTAATGCGGTATCCGATTGGGGAACAGTCATGCCTCTACTGATATTGCAACTGTCTTGCACTCCGCGCGGATAGCAATTGGGTGCATGTAGGTAGTCCGGATGTAAACATACTGTTTTCCTATACAATCTGAAGAAGCATGATTGAACACATAACACCACGCAAATACTGAACCTCTCAAACTTCTCTCTTCATATATACTGTCTGCCTTACCGGACATACACAGACTACCCAGGTGGCTACCTATCTGGCTCTATTATTATTATCACAATCTCCCCCACCACAGCCATCCCACCTGAGCCCCTCCAACGAGCTTCAACAACTCGACTAACTACAAGAAACGGAAAGCCGAAAAGGCGAGAGAAAAACTCTAAAAGGAATAGAAGCAATGGGAGCCGCCCCAGCAGTCGTCATCGGTCTCGTTGTCTTCTTCCTCGTGGCGGCCGCCACGCTGCTCGCCTGGCGAGGCCAGCTCCTGGTCCATCGCTTCGCAATCCTCATGTTTTCGGGCAAGCAGGCGCAGTTGCAGGCACGAGCGCAGCGACGCCGCGAGCGTGAAGAACAGGAAGAGGACAATTCGTCTGCTTAGAGGTGTTGGTTCTTGAGACAACGCCTTCGAATTATATATTCCTTTCTGACATGATATAATTCAAGCTCCGGGCATCTGATGTTGGCAGGAGAAGAGGTGTGTGGAGCTGTTTAAGTTCCTGTCTCAATAAATACATGTATCCGAAGACCTGGACGAGCTAGGAAAAGCTCCCCGCCGCTACTTGTCACAGAGCGGAGTGGAGTTGGTGCCGACGCCGACTCCCATATCGAATTCCTGAATTTTTCGCAACGTCGAATGGCGGCAACACCAATTCTTGTTGAACTTGCGATCCGTACATACCTCTCCCTGACAACAAAGATCGATCACCGATAAAACCACAATTGGTGATACCAGGACTCCGGGTCCTCCTTTCTTCTTCCACAATGGCCTCGCGCCCGATTCTTCGAGCCGTTGCGCCCTTGCCAAAAACCACCACTCGCCGTATCACTCGCACGTTATCAACCAGAATACCAAGAACACAGTCCTTTTCCACGAGCACACCCTCATCTTCATCCGAATCCAACAATGCCAGAACCAGTTCACCATCTTCCTCATCCCGGACGACACACTTCGGCTTCCAGGACGGTCTCTCCGAATCCGAGAAGACAGAGCGCGTCGCCGGCGTCTTCCACAGCGTAGCCGAATCCTACGACCGCATGAACGACCTGATGTCCTTCGGCTGGCACCGCATCTGGAAAGACCACTTCGTCTCCTCGCTGAACCCTGGCGCCTCAGCTTCACACCCTCCCACTCCGCAGCGCATCCTCGACGTCGCCGGCGGCACAGGCGACATCGCCTTCCGCATGCTGCACCAGTCGCACATCATAAACAACAACCCCAACGTCCACGTAACCATATCCGACATCAACGCCTCTATGCTCGCGGTGGGCCAATCCCGGTCTCAATCTTTACCAGCGAGCCAACAGGCCGCCTTATCCTTCCTCAAAGCCGACGCCACCATCCTGCCCCCAACCGTTACCCCGAACTCACTAGACCTCTACACCGTAGCCTTCGGGATCCGCAACTTCGCCAACATCCCCCAGGCCCTAGCTGAGGCCTATCGAGTCTTGAAACCCGGCGGCGTGTTTGCCTGTCTTGAGTTCAGCAAGGTCAATAATGCAGCATTTGAGGCCATCTACAAGCGATGGAGCTTCAGCGCCATCCCCCTCATCGGTCAGCTCGTTGCCGGCGACCGAGATAGCTATCAGTACCTGGTAGAGAGCATCGAACGGTTTCCCTCCCAGGAAGAGTTTCGTTGTATGATTGAAGATGCTGGGTTCGTCGTCGGTGGGAAGGGGTACGAGGATTTGACCGGCGGTGTCGCCGCTATTCACAAGGGCATGAAGCCACTGTAACAGAAAAAAAATGTGTACATTATGGTGTAGAAGACGTTGTACCAATATCGTTACGTGTTCAGGTTAGCATCGCCGGTAGTCAAATAGTAAGGCATGACATCTCATTCTTTTTAGATTTAGACTCGTATTGCGTTCCGAGTGGATCACGGTTCAGCATTTGTTCAAAATTCACGTTCAGAGGCAAAGCTGCCTCAGCTTTCATAACATATCCATGGTGAGGTCAAATGAGGCTTTTGTTTCGATCCGCTACCTTCAACCTACTGTGCCAAGTGCTTAGATCGTTACTTACTCGTATCAGGTAGGTTATATCATTCAGGACTGTGAGTCCCCTTCACAACACAGAGCTTGCATCCTATCACTTCAGTCGGTAGATATTAGACTAAAGGGTGCATATAAGGATTCTCCGTATCATTGCCATTGACGAAACTAAACCACCTATCTCAAGCATCTGCTGCTGTCATCGAATCACGATGTGCAGCTAATACAATCCATTTTAAAAAGCCGGAAACAACGAAGCCCGGAATGGTGAGAGCTCGTCTTCAGTGTACAGGGGATGACTGCAAAGGATCCCCATTCCAGATTTGCAACCCGGGGCAAACCTTCCTTTGTAATATCTTTCCACCTCGCGTGCTGCAGAGACCGAAGATGTGTCTCTCGTCAAATGTCCCTTCGCAGGCTAGCGGTCTAAGAGTATGACCACCGCCTACCATGTAAAGACGCAGAATAGGAAGTATCAGGGCTTTTTGACTAGGGCACAAGCAAAGGTTTTGGTGTGCAAAGATTAGTTAATAGAAGATGGGGGGTAGTAGAAGAGGGATGATGTAGGATGAGGGATGAGAAATTAGCCCTCTCGTCGGCATTCAGGGAACAATTAACTTTCGGCAGCCGGGGCCGGCGATGCGCCTCCATCACCCTTGCTTACGCCACCACGACCTCGACCACCGCCGCCGCGTCCACCACGGTCACCTCTACCTCCGCGACCTCCACGTCCACCACGTGATCGACCAGTCTCAGGACCGCTTTCGCCGCCGCTCATAGCACCGCGGTCGCCAGCACTTCGATAACCGCTTGCACTATCTCTGCCTCGGTTGCTTCCCCAGTTGCCAGCGCCACCAGCTCGTGTGTTGAATATCTTGTTCTCACGAGGCTGGAATATTTTGACCAACGGCTTAGATCGATCTTCAGACTGGCGGACTTTGAACTCATCGGCAAGGCTAGCGTACGCGGCATCCCGCTCTTCAATCGTGGCGAAATGGGCAACCTTATTGTTGCTATTGTTGCCCCATTTATCAACCTTCGTGATCTTGGTCTTAAGATCCTCGGGGAAAATATCGCGTGTCTGCTCATCACTTTGCACATTCATAACGAAAAGTCCGATAATCGCGTCGGCGGAGGGTCTTGGACCAGGAGAGGGTGCAGTTTCTGGCGCATTACCAGCTCCATTAGAAGCCTTCTCCGTCTCTTTGGGTGGAGCTGCAGAGGCGGCGGGTTTAGGCGTAGCCGGCTTGGTTTGGAGAGGTGTGGCTGCAGCGGGTTTGGGCGCAGGTGCGGCAGCCGAAGTGCTTCTCTGGGGGCCCGAGGGCGGCGCGCCCGTAGGAGGGGCAGCGCTGGCTGGGGGTAGGCCACCAACAGGGGGAGCAGGAGACGGGGTGCTTTGAGGCATGTTTGGCTGTTGTTTAGCTCCACGGTGCGAGAAGTTGAATCCTTGTGCGCGCATCTCAGTACCAATACGGCCGTCTTGGATCTCCAGAACAAGCCAGCCGAATGCGGCATCGGCCAAGTTGAAGTTCCACATGTTCTTGAACGCACTCTCGTCCACCTGGCCGAGGGATCCAGGAGCACCGACCGGGCCACCAAAAGGGTTGCCTCCTGCTGCAGTGCTGGGCATCTTGTCGACAAGGGCCAATGCGTTCTTTAGGAGGTTTTGCTGTGCCTCGTTCTGTTGGATGGCCGGCTCGACTTCGGTCTTGACAGTCTCCCACACATCGTTGAACGAAGCCTTGGAGGCTGCCAGCTTGCCGCGGTAGTGGTCGAGAGTAGGGTTAACACTAAACTCGTTATAGGAGCTGCCGTATCGGAAATGAAGACCAGCTGAGATAGAGAAGTCGGCCTTCAAGCTCACAGAGAGCTGGTTGAGGATGCCCTCACGAGCAGGAGAGGCGTGGGTGATGAAGACTCGGGTTTCGGTGGGATCGTAGACACGATTGGCCGTATCAACGAGCTCGCCCATCTGAAGTAGAGTTGTCCACATGGTTCCTTGTCCACCGGCAATAGTAGTTCGTCCCTCTCCGTTATCAAATAGCTTGTGCATAACCACAGCGCCACCCAATCCTAGGAGTCGTAGCTTGACACCGCCGACCTCAAGTAGCATAGATCGATTCTCGTCAATGATGTGCAGATTGGGTACCTTGTACTCGTTTGATCTGAACTTCTCCAAGACACGGACATCCTCACAAGCACCCCACACTGTGTAGACGGGAACCTCGAGCTTGATTTCACCCTTGATGAGCTGTGGCAGCTGAGACAGAGGGAGTTGATCTGGCTGGACTTTCGACTTGACAGGACCGGGTTGCGACATGGCCTTCTTGACACTCTCAGAGATTAAGGGGGAGTATTGGGCGACATGCTTGAGGGTTCTGCAAACAAGGTGGGCGATCAGTTCAACGCTCCAAGGGTCGAGATTAGGGGTGTTCCTTACTTCTCAGCAATACGGTCGAGTGATGTCTCATCGTAGAAACCGAAGTCTCCGGTGTGAATGATGTGGTCTGCTCGGGCCTGTCGTGCGAGGTCGTTGAGGGAGCTCAGGTTGCCTGTCGTCGAGTCAGGAACCATCTCGTTTAGGGGAGACTGGGAGTGATAGACTTACCTCGTACATCCGCTATGCACAGCACTCGAATAGAGCCTTGCTGGAGGACTCGGCCTTGGTTGGGAAGTAGCGGGGTGGCGCCGGGAACAGGGCCAGAGGCAGCCGAGGCACCGTTGGGCAAGTAGCCTTGGGCATTGTATGGCTGTCGGGGTTGCTGGAATAGGTCAGAGGTCAGTTCAGGGTCTTCCAGGCGAATATCGCCGCAGGGGACTTGGGAGCGCCAAGAACCAACAGTGCGATAGTGATTGTTGTTGTTGTTGCTGCTGGGATGGTGGTTAGGGCGAGTAGGGCGCAAGTATCGACGGGTGTGTGTGCGGAAATGCGCATCGCGATCAGCTTCAGCTGCACGTGCATCGACCTGAGAATGGTCTTTCCGCGACGCGGGGGCAGGCTGCGAATCTTGATCCATCGTCGACTTACTGCACATGCAGTAATGGTGGTAGTGGAATGATGATCTATTGGTGTTTGTTTGATGGTTTATGATGGGGGAGATGGATTGACAACAGGGTGGTGAAGGGGAAGGCAGATGGGTGTCAAAGTGGCAGGTGAAGAGGATAGAAATGAGGTCAAGCATGCAGTGGGTGGAATGGGTCGCGAAGGAAGGTATTATGACGAGATAGAGAGATGCTTGTTGCCGGGGAACGTACCGCCATTAGAGAGAGAGTCGAATGGAGGACGAGGCTGAAGAACAATCGGATCAATGACTAGGTATTTTATGCTGCAGCTATTCTATTGTTGATATAAACAGCAGGTGCTGGTGCACGCGCGTGGTAAACGGGGGTGTACGGCGATGGCGGTAACGAATTTAATACAAGGGAGAGGGAATTGAACGTTTTGGGTATCAAAAAACAACAATCACTTTTTTCTCAACCACAGCAAGGTTGTCGACGGAACTCTGCAGCGGACGATGGTGGGGATGGGCTACACAGATGGAAGGATAAAATCGGCGGTCGGGGGATGATGGAAGGGCGCGAGGGAGAGAGAGCCGTCGGCGGGAGTGTTAAGTCTATGTGTGCGTGTAATAAAGACGACGACAACAACGACGATGAAAATGACGGTTTTCAGCAGCGAAAGATTTGGCAAGTCGAAAATGAGAAGCACACTTCGTCGACTCGCGACGACGCTAATCCCAACCCGGAGTAGTCTGTCTATCACCTCCTACAGTCTACCAGTCTTCTCATTGGCCTTATTATATAATCTCCGCACTCTCCTACGGAGTACAGTGTGCACCGTGCGGATAATTGAATGACTTGTTTGACGCTTTGAACACATCATGCATGTAGGAGATGACCACATAGTACCAGCCAGGAGTATGAATATGCAGACATTTGCCAACCGATCCGGAAGCCCTGCTACTTAGGTAGATAGTAGGTCACGACAGACAATTGAACTATCCGCCAGCTAGGCATGTGTAGGTACTTAATGATTGGTCGTTACTGTGAGACATTGAGTAATGTATGGAGACATACTGTATCGCCATTTCTAAGCACCGTGCCAATCTGTACTAAAAGTCTTCGCAAGAGTCGGTTTGCTATTGAAAATGCCGCCGAGCCATGGAAGGCTTTGCTCATTAAGCAGCAGACATGTTAACTATTTGCAGTAGTGTACATCCCGCACATTTCATACAATGTTGTATATGATATTATAAACTTATAGTCATATCATTCTCCTTGAGTCATACTCTATTCAAGGCCATTCTTGGGAGATTATCAATCATGATGGTGCAAGGTCTGCTCAGTAATTATTGAAAATTTCATACAGTGGCTGGCTAGCTACACAGATTTCCTATTGTGTGGTGGTTTTCAAGGGCTACCAGGCAAAATTCTGGATGCTACGGCTTATTCAATAGTCAAGACAAGATTGCATGATGGCTTGATTGGAGAGATCGATAAACATCTTTGCCCGGAGATACATATTACATGGTATCACTTTTCTGCCACATTTTAAGTGCATATGATTTTCTAACTACTGAAATCAAAGGAGCATATGGAGTATGCCTAAGTTTAGAATAGCTGTAGACTAACTTCCCATATAACATCTCTGGAATAAAAAAATCCTTTTAACCAAGCACATGTTACCCCAACGTGCATTTCTATATTGTGACTGATCATATCGCTGAATTACTATAGAAAATAAAGAGATATCACCTCTCAAAATCATAAAAAAACTAAATCAGATGATCTGACCCGGGCTCGAACCGGAGACCTTCAGTGTGTTAGACTGACGTGATAACCAACTACACCATCGGACCATGGGATTGGATTATGAAAATCAGTAGTTTATTTCTGTATAGAAATCAAATCGTGAAGCGTCCCGAAAATTCGGCCTGCAACGGCACACTACCGAGCCATATGTGGGTCGCACCCATCGGCTATCCGGCCATTGCGTGATTGCACGTGATGCCGTGTTAATAACCCAGAGGTAGTAGCTATCAGAGTTTCTTTAAGCTCTGTGAAAGAAAAGAAACTTAACATCATGCGGTGTTGAAGAATATTTTCGTTCCATTGACCCATTTGTGATTGGTATGTAATTAGGGCGTGGCCTTGAACATATCAACTCGACCCTCGACAAATCCAACACCACAACTGGAAACCCAAATACTGCTAACATAATTATCGGTGGCTATATAGGTGTGGAAGAGGTGGGTTTCTAGTTTGCGATGGCCGCCCGTGTACTTGCGAGGACGTATGCGACGTCCATACCAGCCAAAGCGCACCACCGCATCGTCATCGTGGGCGGCGGAACGGCCGGAGTCACCGCAGCTGCTCAGCTCCAGCGCTCTCATGCTCTGGAAAAGAAGGACATCGTCATCTTAGATCCTGCTCAGACTCATCATTATCAGGTACGAAACCTGCCAGCGTCACCACGAGATCCAATCATTCTGACTTGAGTTTAGCCGGGATGGACTTTAGTCGGATCTGGTCTTAAATCACTGCAAGAGACACAAAGACCCCTCTCTCAAGTAATTCCTGAGGCGGTGAAGCATTATTCCTTGCGGGTTTCCAGTTTTGATCCCGAAAACAATGCTGTCAAGACAGCCGAGGGAGTTGACGTCTCATACGATTATCTGATCGTTGCGCCAGGGCTTGAGACTAATTTCGCGGGTGTATCCGGCTTACAGGAGGCCTTGCAAGATCCCAGCAGTCAAGTGTCCTCCATTTACTCGGACAAGACGGTTGAGCAGGTGTGGCGGAATATCCAATCCTTCAAGAAGGGAACCGCAATATTTACTCAACCTGCGGGCATCATCAAGTGTGCTGGCGCTCCCCAGAAGATCATGTGGATGGCCCTCTCGCAGTGGAAGAATGAGGGTGTTCGCAACGATATAGACATAACTTTCGCCACCGGCGCTCCAGGTTAATTCCAATGTCCCATAGTTGTCATAATAGGTGCTAAGCCGATCACAGCTATGTTCGCAGTGCCGAAATACTCGCAAGCCTTGGATACGTTGCGCAAGGAGCGCGGTGTTGAGGGTTTATTTCAACACAACCTCGTCTCGGTAGACACGGAGAAGAAAATTGCAACCTTCAAGAACCTTGCCGAAGGCGCCCAGGGAGCTACTGTACAGAAGGAGTTCGGCTTCCTCCACGTAGTGCCTCCGCAGGTAAGCACTCGGTGTTATTCATTCCTTAAATGAGCAATCTTTGTGCTCTTGAGACATGACAAGAACATGTCTCAGGGACTTTCAACCACCTGAAAGAGTAAATACTGATTCGGAACCTCAATAGAAGCCATATGATTGGGTTGCCAAGTCCAAGATCGGTAAGCCTTTTCAATGATCTACCATGAGTTATTGACAAATCATGTTGACCATGTTGTGATGAATAGCGGATGCAGCAGGGTGGGTTGATGTCGACAAATCCACTACTCAACACACCAAATACAAGAATATCTTCTCTGTTGGTGACGCATCGAGTCTACCCAACAGTAAGACCGCTGCCGCTATTACTTCTCAAATCCCCATTATGATCAACAACATGCTGGCCACTATGGCCGGCAAGGAGCTCAAGGCATCTTATGACGGCTATGCAAGCTGCCCACTGCTCACGGGCCACAATGAGCTTATGCTCTGCGAATTCAAGTACGGCGGTGTTCCGAAGGAAACTTTTGCCGGTCTGCTCGGAGGTCAAGAAACCCCCCGAAACTCATTCTACTATCTGAAAAAGAATATCTTTGTGAGTATTGCGACTAGGGCATGAAGTATCTTATGACCAACTTCGCTAAATGTGTATGCAGCCCTGGGTCTACTGGAACCACTTCCTCAATGGCACGGTAAGTTATTTCAGTCCCCTTCATTCCTCCCTCTTTTTCTCTGTTGCGGCCGCGGGTGTGCTCATCATCAAACCCAGTCACTTCCGCTACGGACGAACACTGTGCAACTCATAACTGACTCTCAAACTTGTAGTGGTACGGACCTGATCATTTCATCAGACCAGATCTACCTGAAGCATGAGTGGCATGATGGACTGGACATGTGTCAATGATCCAGGGGCTCTCGTGTCTTTACACGTGAGAAATGGGGATCTCACTGGGAGATGTGGTCATTGATCTGCCAGAGCGGCTTCAAGCGCAGGCTTCGGCACGCTGAAATGTACAACATAAGGTAAACACAATCAGCATAATTCACTTGAGTTCACATGAGGCACAGAATTTTAATAGATAAAATTGAGTTAAAAGCTCCCTCAGTCGGCTCTAAATATACTACGATAGACACCGCAATGTAGCCCATCCCTTTATTGCAGATCCTTCAATGAGCTTTTGCATCATCTTTTCTTCAAAGCTAACAATGACCTCGAAACCGCCTTCGTCTCCCTCAACGCCCTTCTTGGGAGGCACTCGCGGAAGCACAATCGGATCCCTTTTATATCCCATTTTAGGTAACCGCACAGCCTCGCACTGGCTCATACATTGGCCCCAGTCAAGCTCATACACACCCTGTTCTGCCCAAGAAACTACGGACGCATTTGACCCGCCCGGGGTTTTCCTAGGCGGGCCGAGGATGAGTGGCCCTTCGAAATCCTGAGGTCCATGTGCTTTTAGAAACGCAAGTACAGCATGCACGGCTTGGTCGTCGACTTTTTGTATTGAACGTCGGATTTCCAGCGCTACTTTCCCAAGCGCAGAGTTTACTAAATCCGCTGATGCTGGGGCCCGACTTTGTGAGATGGCATCGAGATTTTCGTGTGATACGATTGCATTGGTCATTAAGAAAGCTGCTCCTAAAAATTCCAGCGGTAGTGGAGGACGTAACGCACTTCGAAATTGGACGGGGAAAGATAGTGTACTGAGCCGTGTGACCAACTTATTCATGTTCAGATCGGCGTCGAGGGCTGTCGAGTTCTCGGCCTCGATCACTGCGGCCCAGAGAAGAGCAGTCAGTATGTCACCAGTCGAGACCCATTTTCCTGCATCGATCTGCTCGCAAACAGAGTTCTTGAGGGCGCGCAGGCGGGCTAATGGGAAGTAAAAGATCGCAGTCTTCATCTTGTCTTTCGTACTCGTGGGTCCGGGCATGTCGCTGCTTTTCCGAATATGGAGAAAATCAGGAATAACCGAGACACCTCCGACAACAGCCGAAGTCCCTTCTTGCGTCGATTGATGCGGAGGGGAGGCCGCTATATTCAAAAGCCCCCTATTCATGCAGGCCGGGTTGAGATTAGGTTCTTGTTGCCTGATTCCTCGGCAATGAGAGGACCATACTCTTAACAAAGACCCAAAGCCCTTGTATATGAGTCAGTAAGATCTTCGACCTCATGATTTATTCTTGGACAACGGCTTTCATACTGTAATATCAGTCGTGCTGTGATGCACCGCTACACAAAGTAACAACCCCCCATGAAGCAACGATATACGAGCCCGGAACACAGGTGGCTCGGCCGAGTAGGGGGGCTGAGACTCCTTTGGTATTATCCCAGGTATAAGTAAGTCGCCAGGCGGGAAATTCTTTCCTTTTAGGTCATCGTAGTTGATCGAGCCCGAGAGATCTTGGTAAGAGAGTAGGTCATCTAGATGTCCACATTGCTCGCCCAGCATGGGCGGTGAGCCAGTCGAGTCGTCGCGGATTACGCGTGATAGTAAATATGGTACATCCTTGATTAAACCCGGCAGAGACTGCTCCAAACACTTGACAGCATCATGAGGTTTCGTAGATGAGAAACAGAAAATCTGCCGGACGTAAGCTCGGGGCATTAAGCTTTCTAGCTGAGAAAGGGGAGTTGGAAGTTTCATCTCAGCGTTGAGTCTCTATGTGCAATATCAGTGGTTTTAAATCCTCCTTTCTCCCTTGAACCTTTGGGAAATACCGAGCACTGGATTGTGGTTGCCTATCGTCCCCGGGTTTAACGGGATGCAATGAGATGGCTTAGTACGCGGTGGAATTACGTCCCACGAGATGTCGCTGTCGCTGAGCTGGGTCAGACAGAAGATAGGTATCTATGTATGCTTAAGCACCTTTAATCAACATTTTAAGTCTCATTCGAAGCAAATATCCCCTGGGTTCTGGAGAGACGTTTCTCGTTGCATATGTGATGAGAAATGGTGATTGGTTGATAAGAACACCAGATACTCCATAGATCCAGTTGGGTCACGCAGGGATCTCAGATGGCAATACTCGATTTCGAAGACCTTAAACGGAAATATGAAAAAAAAAGACATAAAAAATGAGACTATGGTTACGATGTCAAATGCTGGATTCTATCTTATTCTTTGCTCCCCTCATAGTTCAGGAAAGTCTTAAATATGCGGTTGCACAATGTGATGGAAAATAAATACCTGAATCTAGCATCGAGATTGGCCAATTCTTCAGCAGATTCTACCTATCTCGCTCACTAGACCTACGTCTTGGTTGGTTATTTCAAGAACAGCAAATATCTTTTAATTTCGATAATCTTATCTCTTGATTGGCTGCTTTAGGAGCAAGATATTCCGTAGCAATGCGAGAAAAAGGCTCTCTGTGAATATATAAGAGTTGTAGAATTCAGTTACCCATGCGACGCCTTTCTCTGTCACCAGCAGCCGAATCTCAAGAATCTCATCATTGGTTCATAACTTCGCTTGCAATCACTGCTCAGCACAATCATCGCTCCCCTGAAAGCAAGATTTATCTACAAAGTTGCCCTTTTCTTCAACTTCCACGATGGCCTCCAAAACCGACACCAATGTGAGTTTTCCAACACCCAGGCAGTGGGAGACATCACAAACATATTCTGACGGACTGATCAATTATAGCTTGAGTCTCAACATCGGATAATTCCTAAGACTCTCCGCTACCGCCCGATGCCCGCTCCTTATGTAGAGGGAGTCTCTACACTTCCAATCGTTCGGAAGGTCCCTACGGTCCCCGTACCCTGTAGACGCTGCCTCCAGGACAGCACCGTGGGCGAAGAGATGTTGCTCGTGTCCTATGACCCTTTTCTCGGCGACAGTCCGTACCGTTGCGCCTCGCCTATCTTTGTCCACGCATCTTGCGAGCCCGCAGTATTTCCCTCCTCCGGCGGTTTGCTACCAGAGCAGCAGCGGACCAGACCATTGTCCATTCGCGCTTATGATGAGAACCACATGATGCTTAGTGCACAAAATGTGCAGGGTGATCAGCTTTTGGAGGTGTGTGACCGTATCCTCAGGGAAGAGGTCACATCTGTTCTCGGCACGAAGGCCACGGCTCGGTACTGCCATGTGCACTATGCTCAACCGGGTTGCTTTGCCGTCCGAGTTGAGAGGGGAGAGTAATTGATGTAACTCCTCGATGTACAGTCGTTCTAGAACTATAGAAAGAGCGTCGGATTTGTCTCCGTCATTGTCGAGATGGTCAAACCCTACTCTAAACTTGTTTAGGTATCTCAACCGAAGCATATTTCGGGCTGTGTACTCATATTTCTTATATGCGGACTATCGTGGTGACGGTGACAATAGGGCATAGTCGCTGCGATAGAGGCAATGTGTCGTAAGAAGCCACACTTTCAGAGATCACACAGTGTGTACAGGGCCCGGTGACTCCAAGCAAAGTCGAGCAGGTGTTCATTCTCGGCAAATTCCAACAATCGAAGCTATGAGCAAGTTTCGTCAAGCCCACAATCTGTCGTAATTCTTATACACTTTCTGAACTACGTAGATTGAATAAGTGATGGATTAACCGAGTCGGGAATCTCGCCACCCAGACCAGACCCAAAGTTCGTGGTTGGTGTAGTTGCTGACATAAATGAGCTCAGATCACTATCATCAAACGGTTCATATAGCAGAGTATCCAGATTAACACTGTTCCAGTCCAAAGCGGGGGAATCTAAGCAAGCTTGCGCTTCAGTATCAAATAGTGGCATAGTGAGGTCCTCGCTGTTTAATTGGTTGAGGAGAGAAGTCCACGAATCGTCGTAACTCCCATCGATAATGCCAGGTGCAGGTATGAAAGAGGAGCCTTGTGCTTGTGGTACAATCTTTTGTCTGATGCTTGCAGTGTAGGCGCCGGGTGTTGTGCCAAGCGTGTTTTTGAATAAGCCGTGAAAATAGCGAGGGGAGAGTCCAACATGAGCAGCGATATCGGCGAGTTGGACATTTCCATGCCGTTGGATGATGTAATCACAAGCAGTGGCGACTTTGTTGCCAGTGGCAGGCTGAGCAGACCGAGCTTCTTGTGGACGACAGCGGCGACATGACCGAAAGCCAGCAGCTTCGGCGGCTGAGACGGAGTCAAAGAAAGCCACATTGGCACGTCGTGGGCGCCGAGAGGGACAGTTGGGACGACAGACGATATGAGTGGAGATGACAGCATAGAAGAAATCCGCGGTGGGAGAATGCGCCAGAACGAGCCGCCATCGGACGTCGTCGTTCTTCGTCGAGCTGGATTTCCGAGGAATTGCTATTGCTGTGGATCCGGTCATTGTGGATGATAATATTCCTGGAAAGTAGATATTGAAGTTGCAAAGGTTTGCATGAGAAAATCAAAAGATACCTAGGAAGCCAACCGGTATTAATAATGCGCTAAGAAGAGGCACGGCTAAGCATGGCCGTCTGATTGGTCACTCTGAAAGCAATTCACTTCAAGACGTAGGTAGTTTCTGAGTGTTAGCCAATAACCATGAAATGGGAAATACTTCAATTTGATAGACCTACAATCTACTTAACATGTAAGATACACATATAGCCCTTGTAGTTGAGGTAGTTGATGAGAACATGGAATTAGGTAGTCATCATTCAGAACCCAGGCGAGGACTCGATTCTCTGGTATTTGTTGGTGCTAATGACAGATCTGCTTATCAGGTACGTTTATTAATCTAAAAAATTAGGCACTGTTGTCATCAAATTTGACACTGGCAAGGTATCAATTCAATGCCACTTACAGAATATTATTTAGCAGGTTCATCCGCTCGATTCCGTGATGCCTGAAAGTTAGGGCGTGTCCTCTAGGAATTTTGGCTCTTGGATTTCTGGGACTTAGCTACATGACTGAGGTCAACTAGGCCCTCTTTGGTAAAGCGTTATGCATGAATTCTGGGCCTTTTGGACGGATGTAGCGCCTGTATTTCTGAGGT
>MU388981.1:0-69490 GCA_022578795.1 Xylariaceae sp. FL0255 | reverse complement strand
CATAATATTATACTGCATCGCCCTTATAATATTAGTATTGGCTGTGAATATAATGCCACCCTACCCCCCGAATATATCGTGTGGCACCACAGCGCATGCCAAGCAACCCCCCCCCCCCCCCCCCCCCGTGGCCATGCGCTCGCGGCCGAAATATGCAGGGCAACATGGCCACAATCAAGAACGACCAAAAAAACATGCCCCGGCCCCATCATCTTCCAGAGTGGTAGGTGGCCTGTGGTTTGGGCCACCAGATTCGTGCCCAATTCCAGGCCATGCCAACCTTGTCCTATAGCCCTTCACCAGACATATCGTAATCGATCCGTGGCCAACCCCGCAGACCGAGTTTACTTCAGTTTCGCTCGTCCCCCTATTGTTACCATAGCAGAGCCAACACTGAACCCTACTTGAGATATAGAACTCTACGCAATGGACGACCTCGTCGAACCGCCAGCCGTGAACTACCATGCCGGGACTGTTGATACACGACCTGAATCTTCGTGAGTAAATCTACCTGCGCTACTCCATTTAACTAACGAACACGATATCTAGCCCGTATACGGCGATCAGGATCCCTGTTGCTTTACGGGATAAGAATACACTTTATGTTCCGAGCTCGCTGCTTAACGAATATCCTATACTACCCTGCCTGTTTGCGAATATTATACTAGAGGAAGGACATATCCTCGTCCATTATCTCCTGACCAAGACCTATCAATGTCTTAGGCCAAAGGGATCGTCGCTTCAGGAACAACTTGTTACCGAGTTTACAATGAGCGTCCGCATTTACGCCATTGCCCGAGCCAACCAACTGGCGTCTTTGGAGGAGCTCGCCCGACTTGAAATGGCGAGACTTGGGGATCGACTGCCAACTCCCCTTGCTTTCCGTCTGGTACAAAATGCATATCCGGATCCAAACACAGACGATACATGGTTCAATAATTATCTCAAGATGCGGCTAAGGTCTTTCGTCGACAAACCGGCAGTATCATTGGAGTCGGACTTCTGGGATGCCAAGCGCAAGACAATGCCAGTCAGCGACGTCTTGTTTCAGAATCTCTACGATCTGCTTCGCGAAAATATTTTGACATCTCGAGACAGCTCTGACGGGGCTATTGCACAGACTGGGTTGATATTGGGGCCCGAGCCGGAGGAACTTCCTCCACCGGAGGTCTCAGAGGTAAAAGTCGATTCAACTAGACCATCCTGCAGCTGTGGTTCTAACAGAAAACGAGTAGTTCGCCCCGGTATATTCGAAGAGCAACAAAGAAAAGCAGTTCGCAGTCGCAGAGGAGGCCATCGCCGAAGAAGTCATCGCCGAGGAGGCTATCCCCGAGGAGCCCATCTACGAGGAGGTGTTTACGTGTAAAAAGGATAAAAAGAAAAAGAGTCTTGTCTTCGTGGAGGAGCCCGAGGTTGAGGATATGCCCATGGCGGCAGAGCTCACACCTGCTGTTGACGATACTTGGGGGTCCTGGAGGATAAGGTAAAAGTGGCCGACTTTGGTAGCCTGCGGTTGAACCTAGAATTGTCGGGAAATGGGACGCCACGATATATAAGGTAAGGTTTCAGAGAAGGGCCTGGGATCGAATATGTTATTGATAGTAATATAATGAATTCAAAAAGAGCAAGAGACAGACCCCCTCCCCCCTGCTCTCGAGTTGTTGATAAAAGAATTGCCAACCCGCTTCTGTAGCTCGTGTCCCTTCTTTAAACCCTTGCTTGCGAGAATCTTCCGCGGCGATTGCTCGTCTTGCCCGAGCCCCTCCCCTTGAGCTTGGTACAGTAGCGCACTTGTAGAGCCCCGCGGCTCCGTCCCGGAAATGATTCTGTAAACCGCTTATAAATATCCTTCCATGGCAGCCCAAGTTCTTTGAGCTCGATAAAATACTGGTCTTCGTCGGATGCAAATGTACCTTTTCCTGCGCGGCCCCGCTTCTTCGAAGTGTGCGGCCTCTCAGACCGGGAGTTAGGTCTTTGATTCTCTATCGTAACGTCTGTGCTGTCGCCCTCGTGTTTCTGGCATAAGTCCCAATCGAACTACAACTGGAAGGTTGCCACCCCACTGACAATTACGCGCTTAAGAAGTACATTCTGGAGTGGCCATTCCTCGAATTTTGCCAGTGCGGCATGTGTCTCATTGTGAGAGGCTGGTGAAGATGACGGACTGGGGATAACTTGGGGCGGCGACTGGCTAATTTGCTGCCGGACAGAGCGGCGACCCCTTTTCGGTTGATGTTTTGTTTGAGTAGTGTTGTTATGGACAGGGCTGGCCGTTTTGTAACGCTTCGATGCAGGACGATATTCATCGTCGCTGTCGACATTATCACGGCCAAGGCTATTCTTGGAACCGTGCAATATCGCACTATCCTCTTCCTCGTCAACATGAGCCGCGCCCATGGCTTGGGATGAGCAGGAAGCCCCCCTGCGCCGCTTGCGAGGTTGGGGCTGAACGTTGCTGCACACTTCCTTCTCTTGGTTGCTATCATTAAAACTAACACGCTTGGCAATGCGCGGTCGAAGTTGGCGTGTGCTGGGCCCAGCCCCGCTGGGCCTCGTATATGTAGCAGTGGCCGTTTGCGAGGGTGGCTCCAGAGCTTGTTTGTCTTGACCCTGCTCTCCTTCGGCCAAAGCCGGTTCCGCTTGGTTATCATGCCGCGCATTCCGTTCTGCTTGCCGGATCGCTACCCTCTCATTTGGTTGTTGGCCGTCGAAGTCGTTAGACCCGTCCATGCCTGCTTCGTTCAGCTGATGCTCGGGTGCTAGTGACTGTATACCACTTGCTTCCTCATTCAGGTCTCTCGTATCATCAAGGCCTCGGGAATCAAGGGATTCTGGATCGTTCGTATCGCTACTTGCGTGGCTGCGGTGTTCTGGCGACTGACCACCGTCAGGTCTGTACTCCATTCCGTGCTTATCTTCAGAGGTGTAGAGTGGCCCATGGGACAGACAGACAGAATCAAGGACAGTCTTCTCCGAATGGGGTTCTACCTCAGCCTCCAGTGATTCAGCTTCTTCGCTGCGACTAGCGCGATTCTTTCGAATGCGTTTAAACATCGCAGACAGCTCTGGGAACCGAGTACACCAGCCACATGGTTTGCTTTCTCGATAAGCATCCTCATCACATCGCCGTGGGCGATGGCTGGGGCTCCGTGGCTCATTGGAGTACAATTCAAAAGGATCACTTCCTGTTGCGGCTTCTGGCGCCTCTTGATCGATATCGCTTCTAGTATCGCCACTTTCAGAAGCACGGCCGCCTTTGCATGTAGGAACCTCCACGCGGGACGTTGTAGATTGATCTGTCTGAAGAGGCGCTGGAGAGGGAGACGGCAACAATTCCGCAGGGGATCGGGGAGGTTGACCAGGCACAGGAACCGAGGCAGCTGTGCGAATGCTTTCTAGGGTAAGGCGTGGTGGCTCTTTGCTCGATGCCATCTGTTGGATCGGGTCTGCCATCTCAGCGGAGAATGGTTCTTTAATAACACCCCCTTCCAAAGCCGTGCTCCGGATGCCTACGAATAGCGTGAGTACGCGAGTACGTCGGGTCCTAGTCTAAAGGGATAAACTTACTTGAATCGTTGGTGTTGCTGGATATATCTGATTGGGCATCGTCACTGTCTCTATTATCGCTATTCTCGTGTTCGGAGACTAGGATCGGATCGCTTGCAGAGCGTCCGAGGGATTCATCATCCTGCGACCTGCTCGCCGGCCAAAACATACTCTGGCTCGCCAAGGAAGCCGCAGAATGCTGGATGCTTGGTTTCCGAGGATTTTGGCTCGCGGGCCGTAGACGTGCTGCTGGAGGAGGGGTCCAAAAGACTATAGCATCAGAATTGATATCTGCCATCATATTGAACGTAGACAAGCAGAAAGAATGGTAATTGGGATTGTACCTAAACGAATGATATAGAAAAGATGCTATTTGGGTTATAGGGGCAGATTTGGGGGGAATATATAGTTTTTCTTGACGGGTTGAAAGCAAAATCCCGACGTAAAACATCCTACTTCTAAACAAATAACAAGAGGCGCGTTGGACTGCGAATTTCGCACTGACACCCGGAGCTCCTCGACGTTCTGGTACCTCGTATCTCGTCCCTCAGCCAATCATCCACCTCGCTAGCGAGGATTGCGTATCAGGAAGCTGCGCAGCCCCGGCTATCTCTCCTTTTCGTCAAGAATCTCATCCCTACCCGTCGGTCTGCCTTCCGTTCGCCCGAAATGACCTAAGGCATACTCGGCAGGAAATACGTCTCCTTTGGAGGTATAGGGGCTAGGATGGCGTTCCCTCGTCTGTCGTATCTGTACCAATCATGCAACTGAAAAACCACCTGGAGGGGGCGCAGCCAACCCATCCTCGCCCTTCCCCCGCATCACTTCCTCAAGCTAACGACGCATAATGTTCAGGATTTCCGGAAATGGGCCAAACACGGCCGAATAGCTCCAATCATTGAGGTACAGACTCTCCTAGCACTCTTGCAGGCTTCGACCGGCCCCCCCTCCCCTGTAGGGTTGCGGAAGCAGGATCAGAACAATGAGACACTCTGCCAATCACGGCACTGCCGAAACAGAAAGGACGCAGCTAGAGAACAGTAACCCTCGCAGGGTATTCTGGTGGCTGCGAATCACGTCCCTGGGTTATGACATGGCCCACGTCGTATCCGGAGATTGCCCAGGATGGCCCATCAAGCTCGTCTCTGCATCGTTGTCGTGTCGATCCCACTACGGCCAATGGCATGCGATAACCTCACCGAGCTGTAGTCTCAGCCGTCCCGCTCCTCTCCAGGTTCGTTTCTGCCTTGCCGCAGCTCAAATGAAGGGGTTGGGTCATCCGTCATCCGCAGGGGTATAGATCACGATCACCCACCGACGCTGGGGATGCCACGTCATCTTGGAATCCGCCTTGCCCCCTATTTTACTGCTTTGCCTTGCTAGGCCGCATCATCTGGCCTCAATTAGACGGCCTCGTTGAATTCCGGCCCATCCTCGCTCCCCGCCCAACATCCAACGCTTACACACCAAAATCTGCCTCTCGCGCGATCCGCTCCCCTGCCTATCTCGCCGCAGCTAGGGGCGCAATCGGTCCGACGTCATGCAGGGTAGGGGGTGCAGGCCTCTCTCGGCATCTCCGCATTGACGCCACCAACACTGGGAAAGGACAGGTAGGTCATGCGATTCGGACAAGGGATCCACCGAACAGTCATGTGGTCAGCCTTGCAGACGGATAGAGGGACTGTCGGGCGTGCAAGGTCGAACAGAGGAGAAATTCTCTCAGGTGTCGAAGAACGCGATGATATTCGGTTGCTGAGACCAAGCGAAGGACGGAATCGAGCACAGATCGAGCCGAGCGACTCGAGCTATCTCGAACAATCAGCGGTGAGCAAGGTGAGCGAGAGGAGGGCATGGGTCGAAGATAGGCTGGGCAATTCGAGGTGAGACAAGGGGGTTGAAAGGCACCCGATGCAGGTCGAAGGAGTGAGGGGTCGAAGCGCAACCGTCGCTCCTAGCGAAACTCACAGGAGAATGGAGAGAGGAGAGAGGGAGGGAGAAGTCGAGAGTACATGGACGTGACGTGGGAGAAGGCGAGCTGTATTTATGCTGCGGCGTCGTGGGCCCCGGTCGCATGGAGCGGCTCAGCACGACGCCATGCCCGATCAGGAGGGCCGCCATTCCCGGAGGGTGCAACAGCGCATCCGCGATTACGATAGAAATCGACAAATTTATTTTAATTAAAAAAGAATTATAGTTTAATAAAAGCTTTAATATTATTATTATATATTAATAAACGTATAAAACGAATTATTATATATTTAATATAGCTATTTAATTATATATTTTATAAATACGATAAGTAAATAATAAAATATCGATTTGAATAAATTAGTTTTAAACCTAGCCGATTATAAAAATAAAAAAGCGGATATTATATTTATATAAAAACCGTAGATAAATATATTATTTCGATTAAAAATAATAATAAAAATATACCCTAATTATAATATATTTTTTCTAATAAATATCTAAAATAATAATACGACGAAACCAAAATTTCTAATATATATACGAAAATATTTTAAAACAGACCAACTACGACTATATAAAATAAAAAATATTATTTAAATTAAGATAAAAAATATTATTTTCGTTAATATATATTAAATAAGCAATAATTTATAAAAAATTAATATAATTTTAAAAGCTTAAATATTTTTGTTTAGCTATATAATTATAAAAAATTTTAATGCCGGTAATAGTTTATAAAATAGAAATAATTCGAATTACTATAATAAAACAGTTTTTATTAAAATTATATATAATTATAAACTAAATTTAATTTCGGAATTAAACATAGCTATATATAACGATAATAATATACTAAATCTAGTTTTTTTTAATATTTTAATAACAAAAAGTCGAATTAATAAATTACTATATTTTATATCGAATTATAAAATATTTAGAATTATTGTATTTATTAATAAAAACTTCGGCTATTGTTTTAAAAATATTAAATAAACTATTTTAAATAACTAATTATTAATATTAATAAATATAGTAAAAAATAAAATTTATAAATTTTTATTAATAGATTTTAATATTAAAAATTTAAACAGTTTTATTTAAATTATTAAAAATATTATTTAAAACGTTATTCAAATAGCTAGTAAAAAGTTGTTTAAATTTAAGACTAATATTTAGTAAAATAAAAATTATATAACTAAGTTTACATAATATAAAAAAACGAAAAAAACTGCGATAAATTAAAAAAACAAAAAAATGGCTCGACGTAAATTTCGAAAAATAATAAAACGAACAAAATAATAGTACTAATATAGATTTATCAACAAAACTAAAAAATTATAAAATATATTTAAAATTATATCTAAATATAAATTAACGACAAAATTTAGCTCGTTACCGATTATTGTAGAAAATTTTGTTATCGAATTATAGCTAAATAAAGTATAAATATTATAAAAAGCGGTATTAGAAAAAAATAGTTTTTTTAACGATATTTTAGAATTTTAGAAAATATAAGTTATTTTAAAGCGACCTTCGATTTTTTTCGAAAAATATATTTTTTGCGAAAAAGTTAAAATATATATAATTAATAAAAAAAGTACTATTTTAAGTATCGACGGTTTTACGATTTGGATTTTAAAAGCTTGCTAGTTTATTATTAAATAATATATTACGGTTTTTTTTTAAAAATACTTAGTATTAAGGTATTATTTGCAATTTTTTAAAATTGCCGAGGTTGTTATAATTCTTAAATTAGGTAAGAAGGATTATTTTAATTTTAAAGCTTATTAACCGATTTTGCTTTTATTATATTTACAAAAAAGCTTTAAACGGCTATTAATATATAAAATTATATAAATTATTATTAAAAATAAAATTTTATTATTATAATATTTTAAAACGTTGTTTATAAAAATTATAACTAATTTTGTAATAATATTTATTTATAATATTAAATAAGTTTTAGATTAGGATTTAATTATAATATTAATTATAAAAGACGTTAAAAACGTTTTCGATATAATATTAGTTAGTTAGCTTGTTGTTTAAATAAAATTATAAAATTGGCCCAATTTTTTAATAAAATAGGTAAAATTTTTTATAACAGACCGTTCTGCTAAAATTTGCTTTAAAAATACGACTATAAATACTAAACCTTTTTAGTATAGATTACTACAAGGTTTGCTAATATTTTTTATTTTGTATATATTATATATAAAATATATCTACCGAAAATTTGGAATAAAACAAAAGCGCTTTAGCTATATAGACGATATTGCTATTTTAAATATCGAAAATACGTTCGAAAAAACGGCAAATAAAACAATTCGAAAACTATATAAATTTATCGAATAAAAAATCGATAACGTAATCGAGTTCGACTTTATTAAAACCGAAGTAATATATTTTTTAAAAAAAAGAAATACCGATAATTTTTCGATATAATATAGTATTTACGAAAAAAAGGCCTAACTATTTATATATTAATTGGAGATTTTGCTTAATAGGAAATTTAAGTTTAAAAAATATATTATATATTAAACGATAAAAGCAAGCTGTATAGTTAACTATATTCGGGAGCTTTGCAATGCTATTTAAAGATTTTTGATCGAATTGGCTTAAAAAACCGTAGCAGTATATATAATTTTAATCCTTACGTATAGGCTGGAGGTTTAATATTTAAGCCTAGTTAAAACAAATAACGACAATTCGAAATCGGCTTATAGCGTAAAATAGTAATTTTAATAGATAAATATTATATTATAAATAATTATACGGGTAGTTTTATTAATATAGAAAATATACTTTTTATATATTTTATATTTCGAATTTTAAATCTTTTCGGCAGCTATTTTAATTAAATGGATTAGGCGATATTACGATTTTAAATTTAGCCAAGTCGACAAAAACTACTTGTTTATAAAACGGTTTTCGATATAAGTATATAAAAATATAATAAAATTACAAAAATACTATAAATTTATTTCTATATTTATGCGACTAATTATATATAGATTATTTTTTACAAAATTACTAAATTAAGGCGATAAAAAAATAAAAGCCTAACGTTTTCGAGACTAGTCTAAATAAAAAAATTTAAATAATAATTTAATAATATATTTAAATAGATTTTAATTTATAAAATACGGCTTTTTTTATATAAATTAAAGCTATATAATTAAAAAAACTAGCTTTATATAAAAAATATACTAAAATAAAAATAAATTATTATAAACCGAAATAGTTAATATTAAAATATATAACATATTTATAAAATTAATAATAGTTATAGTAATTAAATATAATAAATAAATATATATATATTTAAATAATATATCGATTATAGACAAATTAAACAAAAACTTGCCGAAATCGTCGAAAAATAAATTTATACGATTTAAAAAACTAGTTAAAATATATAGATTTAATATTATAGTTAAATAAATATTAAGTTATAAAAATATTAAGAATAATAAAACTGCCGATAAATTTGCAAAAAACGGAGCTATAATAGTTTTATATATTATAAATAAATTAACGATAATATAAGTTTAACAATTTGTTAATAAACGAAAAAAAAAAGACTTTTTAGTATAATAAAAAATATAAAACGAACTATAATATAAAAAAATCGGAACCTACGTAACAATTTCGAAATATTTAGCCTTTTTTTAAAAAAAAAACAATATATCGGCTATTAGTAATAAAATTTAGTTACAGCAATTTTTGCCTAATATCACGAACGTTTTTAATATATAGACGTAAACAATTTTTATAGCTGCAAAAAACGGAAATCTCCCTAATATATTTTCTATAAACGATTACGGAAATATAAACTAATATTTATGTAAATATTAAAAACGGCCTATTTAATATTTTTAGAAAACGAAAACGTAAAATAGGCAAAATTTATAAAGAAAACTAACTTTTTTACGAAAATATGCCTTAGATAATTATTACAAAAGGAAAAAATAGTCAAATTAAATAAACTTAACTTCCGTAACAACGTAAATAAACATATACGCAGCATTAATAAATATATTATAATATTATAAAACCTTCCACAACTTTATGATATATAGCTTTAAAAGGCGTAGTTAGCTTTAAATAAAGATAGTCCCTACGGTAACATTTAATAATAATAATAATAATAATAATAATAATAATAATAATAATAATAATAATAATAATAATAATAATAATCATAATTGTGTCAGAACCATAACCTTTATCAACACTAAGGATGATCACCACTACTGCCTAGCACGTAGCGTAAACAGAACACGTGCTGCCTGGGGCTACATTATATATACAAATTCTGATTGATTCCCAAATTCAGATAGTTAGTTATTAAATCTAGTCTAGAATTCCATTTTCTGCATAAAGACCAAATTGCTCTTGAGGCGACGGCTCGAGAAGACTCGATAATCTATTTTGTCGAGTCTATGCATATATCCATCGTATGAAATTATCAGTAATTTAGAGGGTCCACACACACCAGGCTGCATAATAGGGTCGCTAGACGTGCTGGTTCCTAATATTATCAGGCAGTAATCGGACCAAGCATTAATGTACCTGATATGTGACCTTGCATGCCCTTCAGTTGATGCTGCTATATATAAGAAGGAGCTTGAGTCACTGCGCCTCTTGCCTTCTTATTTCTTACATATCTTGAAAGTTCGAGAAATCTTGCCACAGCCAAGCGCGATTTAGAAAGACGTGGCCGGATTTGAACACAACAAAAAACAAACTATGGCGCGAACTCCAGATTCACTCCTCCGATTCCCCGACCTCCCGGCTGAGCTTCGACACATGATTTGGAAGCGGGCAGTATAAAGAAGTATTTTGGTCATTCTTACCACAGAGGATCATATCAGTTTGAACAGCAGTCCCACCATCAATCCTTGTCGAGAAAGCAACGATATTTACGGGAAACTATACCCCGATTGGATCTGTGCTAAACACTCTCACCAAGATCAAAACATTTGTGTCAGTTTCGAATCGGATTTTTTTTACTTCCCAGTGTTTCACTTCAGTTTCGATCGCTCTTGGTATCCGCCACTGCAATCCCTGCGTATCTGCAATCTCGTCATGAATCATCAGAGCTACGGCGAAATTGAATCTCTATTCCAAAAATCCACATCACTTCAGCGACTTTTGTTATTATCACTGGAAGATGGTGAAGTCATGGAAGCTATGGATTTAATAGGTGTTTGGGACTCACACATTTCTGCAGCAGAGATGCTTTCAAAAAAGGGGGAATACTCAGATTGGGAATGTGGTGCACTCAACCTAAACAGGGCGATTAGAATGGACAAAAAGAGCGGCGGGACTTGTCTATACTATAGGCGTGAAAATTCCGACGGTCAGATTGTGATGGTGTATCAAACGGTATAGCTCAAGCATCACGTTATCTCGATGGTGAAATAAAGAACGTTTCTCGCCTCTTAGGACTATTAAGTGTACTGCGTACCTAAAGATAATGATACCGATTTTGCGGCCCTGTCACACCTTGCGGCTTTTGCAGCTAAATTAATTATGGAAGAGCTGGTGGCAAAATGAATGTTATAACTATTACTACATTAAGGATATTGACCGTAGGGTAGTGGCTTGCATTCGCTATTCTATAGCTAGATGACATGAAGAGTTATGTTATTTGAAATTTGTTAATTTGATGTATACCAGTCTTCGGTAACTAACCTCTGGGTTCTAATTTGTGAGCTTATCCTCCTGAAAGGCAGAGGGTAAGCCGTGCTGTTGACTAGCTCACCTACGTATGGCTGTCAATAGAACCTACTTTCGGTATATCAGCTACCAAGCAAACTTGTGAAAACAGTCAAAGCAATCTCGTATCAGTACTCTATAACGAGCGCTTTTATCCCTCAGGATACACAAACACGCTGGGGTCTTGATTTGCAGGTAATAATAAAGATAATTAGGGTTGCTCGTTAGGAGGCTTATCGATGCTCCTACCATCATATAAAAAGATGCGTTATCTTAAAGACAGTGTAAATGAATAGGATTTAGTATTGTAAGATTGATAGCTAAGGAAAGAACTAAAAGAGTGACTAGATATAGGATAATTAGGCTTCTTATATATTATAGTAGAAATAGAGGATATTCAAGATCGATGGGGTACTTGGTTAAGCCAGACGGCTCGATGGACTCGACGCTCGAGTCTGTCAAGTCGACATGTTCCAAAACGATATGCATATATCGACGAAGTATATGCCTATATCGGGGTTGTCGATCTTCACATATATTGGTTTGTCATAATGGGCCGATTTGCCTGTTCTAGATTTTGTAATAAGAAGTTTATAAAACAGAAAAAGCACTAGGTAATATAAAGACTATTGTTTCAATACCCGGCAAAGTATAACCCTATTTAACTTGATAGCGTTCTATAAAAAAGTAATAACTAGATTTATGACAGGTTGGGCGACTTTTACGATGATCAAGAAAGGCCGAGGAAATATACCAGCAGGTGCTCTAAGGCTATTAAACTATGTTTTGGCCGGATTATTCTAGAACTCGAGCCGTTTTAAAAAATATACAACGACTAGATAGGCGTATTTATAAATATATTAACATGTTTATTACAAACCAAAGTCTTTAATATAATAATTGTAGATATATTAAAAATGTTGTTAACTATATACAGTAGTTATATAGTTAATCTCAGAGTTATTAACCAGGCTTATATCTTTCGAACCGTTGCTTTAAAAGCTATTAGGTCTTTGTATAAAATTAAAAATTATAGATTGTATCTTAAAACTAATGTAGCACAGCACAGCTACCAATAAAGGCAGAAATATAATAAAGGTAATAGCTACGCTAGGTGGTGGAAGTAGACTATATAAAGATTTAGGAAAACAATAGCTATTAACAACTAACTACTTAAAATTAAAAGTTAATAAAAATATATATATATATATTATAGTTTATAAGCAGCATCTTATTATTTATTTTAACTAGTAAGCAAGAAAAGTAATCATTTTTAGTAATAATATAAACAAGGTTTTGACACTTTTAAATATATGAAGTCGCTTTTTTATATTTCTTTTAATATATAATTTGCTTTACTAATACCTTTTAATTAAAGTTGCTCTGAAAATATTTTTTTTTAACTTTTATATATATTTTTCTTCTATATACTAATTGCCTTTTTATTTTACTAAATAATAATAAGATCTGTTTTTAGTTTTCTAATAACATACCAGTTTTTTAAATTGAAAAATATTCGCATTATTTTAGCTATTAAACGTCGATACGCTTTGTACAATTATCGTAGCTACAGCTTAAACGGAAGCTTTAATTAGCTTAAGTTTTCTAATTATTTTGTTTCCACGTTTTTAAAAAAGCATTAGTTTTATAATATTTCACCTTTTTTTTTACCTAAGCTTTTGCTTTATTTAATTTTAGTAAAAGTTTAATAATTTAGTTTTTTTAGTCTATTTTTTAATTAAACGTAAGTTTAAGTTTTACTTTAGTATAAAATCTAATTTTCTATTAATTAAATAATATTTTATAATAGCTAAGACTTTTTTTTCTATAATTATAATAATTTGCTTTATAAATAACAATTTAATATTTTCTTTTAAACTGCTATATTTAATAAAACGTCGTACTTTTAGATTGCGTTAAAGTTTTATATCTATTATTAATACAATTTTTAGTATAATTTCCGAAAATATTAGCTATATAATCTATAAATCCTAATTTTTATCGCTAGCTTTTAAGAAATCTATATTAAAGATATTTTCTAAAAAAATGTTTAATAATTATAAAAGATCGACTAATTCGTTACGATCGATTTAAATAAAACGTTTATTATATTCTAAATTACTATCGCGGTTTTTTTAAAACTAAAATTAGCGAAATTTAATCAAAACAGTACACCAAATATCCTATTATTTTAAAATATATCTTTAGTTACTACTAACGATAATCTAGTTAATAATAATTACTAAACGGTAATTATTTATTACGTAGAGTTTTTAAACAAAATTTTTTCGAAAAAAGGTAGATTTTTGTTATACGTAATTTTAGGTTTAACGTAACAATTGTTTTTTGCCTTTTTTTTTTATAAATATCTATATTAAATTACAGCTAAAATTTAAATTGTATTATTTATTAAAAACAATTTATAAATAATAAATTTTACAAATTTAATAGGAAAAAAAATATTTATACCTATAATATTTAGGTTAAATAAAAGGTCAAATTTTTATATTTTCGAATATAACTATTCTTTTTTTACTATTCCTTAAAAAATAATTTAATATTAGTATTTAAAATAATAATTCTATTTTATATTATATTTATAGTTATTATTATTTAAAAAAGCAAGTCTAAAAGTAGTTAAATAAAGTAGTTTTTTATTAATTTATACGTTTTTATTAAATTAGCTTATATTTATATAAACTACTATATTTAAAATTAACTTCGTTTGCTTAAATTTAAAACTTAGAAAGTTTATAAAAATATACTAGTAAAAACCTTAAAGCAGAGAGAAAGAGAAAACATTTAAACCCAATTATACGTCTATTTTAAATATAGTCTATAATTTAAGTATATTTAAAAAATAACCTAAAATTAAATCGTAAAAAAGAGTATTTCGTAATATATTTAAAGCTTTTATTACCTAAAAGAATAGTTTTAAAGTAGCCTAATTAAATAATTTAATATATTTTAAAATATAATAAAAAATATATATTATTCATATCTTTTAATTATTTTTAATTATATATTTATAAATGCTTTAATTTTTTTTAATAATAATTTACTAATACTTTTTTATTAATCGATTATTTAATAAAGGTTTTTACCCTCGTTTAGTTATTGCCGTTATTTTTTAAAAATGTATATTAGTCACGATATGCACCATATGGAAAAAGGCAGGGCTCCGTCGAGGTGTAGCAATATCATCAATAAAATATCTAAAGGTAAAGAAAGGAAAAAAGTCAACAAAGTGTGGCGCGCGGAGGCGCAAGCACTAAGTAAACCTAAATTCCTTATCTCTGTTATCTACTATCGATAAAGAATTTACAGTGGGCCGCGCAACCCACACGTTATGTCAAAAGTGGGGCTTTGCGCATAGACCTAGCGCCTAGGACCCAGCCTGCTGTAACTATATTTATAATATTTAAATTAAAGTTTTTATAAGTTTTTTTAGCTAAATATAAAATAGAACGACCTATTTATTTTTATTTTTATTTTACTATATACATTTAAAAATATATCTTTATATTTATAAAAAGCTTTAATTTATAAAAAAAAAGTTTAATAAATATATAAAGCTAAATATATAGTTAGTTTATTTTATTTAAAAAAGGCGATTATTATAAAAAAACCGGGGCAAATATTGCTTAAATTTGCTTAATACAATATATTAAAACTATAACAAGGTATTCTCTATACAAGGCTTTTTTATTTTATAAATAGTAAAACAAGTAATTTAATAATATAGTTACTTTTAAAAAAAAAAACTTGCAGCGTAAAAGTTTTATTGCTTAAAAAAATAGTTCTAAATAGCCTAATTAGATGATTTAAATGCTTTTACTATATTATAAAGAATATAATATTATTTATATTTTTTAATTATCTCTAGTTATATATTTTTTTATATTCTATTATTTTTTATTAATAATCTATTAATATTTTTTCTTTTCTAGATTAGTTTGCAAAGCTTTTTACTACGTTTAACAAAAGCTATTACCTTTTTATAAACTAATAATAATAATCGGTTTGAAGATTTTATAAATTTTATAACTAAATATAAAATAAAATCGCCTATTTATCGTTTTTCTTCTATTTTATATATATTTAAAAAAATATTTATATATTAATATAAAAACTTTTGTTATATATAAACAATATATATTAATAATTATAATATTAAAAAAAAGCTATTATACGTTAAAATAATAAAAAATAATGCAGTTAATATAAAAATGCAAATATTACTTTTTTATAAATATTACGCTATTTATTTTTTTATTTTTAAAATAAAAGTATTATAGGAAAAAGGCAATATTAACTTTTAAATATAAATTTAAGTACTAAAACCTATATCTACTTTATAATAATAAACTAAAGGTTATATTTTATAATAAAATATAAAATAGTAGCAAATAGTATTATTAATAGTAAAATCGGCAGTCTCGTTATATAAAAACTTTGTATTAATTTCTAGTTTAATATAATATAAATTTTAAACGTTTTAAATCTTGCTTAGCTTTAAAATAATCTATTTATTATTAAATAAAAGCTCCTGAAAATATTTAACTTATTAAAAAGGCCTATTATTATCTATATTTTTAACGTATAATGCAAATTAAAACCAGCAATCGGATTTTTTTAGTTATTTCGAAAATATCATCAAAAGTAAATATAACAAAAAACTTTGTCCAAAATCTATTAAAGATCAAGGTCTTTTATATATAGCCCAATCAGCTCGTTATATAATATCTTAAATATTGTTAAACTAGAGATATATAATAAACAGCTCGCTTTCCGCCATTATAAAACCTATAAATTAAGCTATACTACATAAATAATTATTAATAGAGATACAAGAATTCCTCATAATATACTTGTTAATTATGTGTCTTATATAGCTTGCGAGACAGGAGAAACTAGTACTTTTAATAATTATATAATTGTTAGATTTAAATTTAAATTAGATATATAGTATTAATCTAAACTCTTTTATAGACAATTTTTCTAACTAAGATAACAAAGCAATAACGTAAAAATATAGAATATAAAATATTATAAAATATTGCGACTGTTAAGTTATATTTACGATAATTAAATTAGCAGTTAAATAGTAGCGAAAACGGTCGGATATTAAAACAGATAAGATAGGCAACAAACGGTATAGTTTATAGCAACGTTTTTGGGTCCGGCAGAAAAAAATACGTACTTAAGCAAAAAAGCGGCAGAAAAAAGTAGGTACCGATTGATGCCTAATACGCAAATATATCAGATTGACATAGTAAGGCATATAGCAAAAGTCTAGTTACGACCGCTATTTCTAGAAGAGGAAACGTCTAAAATATAAAAGCCGTTCTATATAGAAGAAAATAACTAATATTAAATTTTTGTTATAATTATATTTTTTTTAAAAAAATAAAAAACGAGCTTTATAATAATATTTAATTTTAGTATTTAAAATATTTGTAAATTTTTTAAGTACAATTTTTTTATAATATAAATTTTTTTTTTTAAAAAAGGCTATAAAAAATAAAATAACGCTTAAATTTAATATTAAAGTAAATAAAAATAGACTATTTACTTAAATTTTTTCGTATATTCATTTTTAAATAAAAATATTGATTTTTAAAATATTTCGTATTATTATAAAATATAATTTTTTAAATTTAGCAAATAAATTTAAAAACGGAAGCTAATGTTATTTTTTTAATATTACTATTTTCCGAAACAAATATATTATTTTATAAATATATACTTTTTTTTATAATATAAATATATATATTAAATATTATTAGTATTGTCGTAAAAAAAAGTTTTTACTAGTTTATTTAAATATTTATTTAAATATTTAGTTTTAATACTTTTAAAATCGAAAGTTTTGTTATAAAATTTATAAAATATATTTATATTAATTATAATATATATATTATTATTATTTTTGTTTAATAAAAATAGCAAATTATCAGAATTAGATTAATAAAATAAATTATTTGTATTATTTAAATTCGATTCAACGTTATTAGTAAAATATATTCTATTTTTCTTTTTTTTATCTCGTTTTTTATCGCGTCGGTTCTGATTGTATTTTTTATTATTGCCTTTTTTTTCCAAAAAAGGGTTTTGTCTCGGAATTTATTTTTATCGTCGAAATCGTTGCTATATAATTTACTATATTTATTATCGTTCTATCCGCCGTATTTGCGGGTTTTGCGATTTTTATATTTACTATTATACAGATATTTAAATCGGTCAGAATTGTTTCGGCTTTTATTTTTATAGGCGTTTTAGGCTTTTGCTAAAAAAAAAAGGCTTAGCTTTTAAAATACGGTGCTAAAAGGTGTAGGTATATATATTAATATTACGTATATTAATAATGTAAAAAAGAGAGTGCAAAAACAAGGCTTTATAAATAAAAGCACTTACTATATAGATGTGTAGGGCTCCGGCTGTTATTTTATTTAATTTAATTAGCTTATCTAATCTATATCCACCCTTAATAGGGCTGCCGCCCATGTGGGCATGCGTTAAATAAAAAATAAAAAATAGAAATATAAAATTTCTTAATTATATTAATATTTATATAATAATATATTTATATAATTTTCCAATCTTTTTTAACTAATTAGTAATTTAAATATTATTAAATTTAAAGTTTTATTATTTATAATCGACGGTTTTTATTATAATAATATAAAATAAAACAATAAATAAGTATTATTTTAAAAAATTTTCTGCTATAAATTTTTTTATATAGATATAATTACTACTATTTGTTATTGAAAAATTATTAATATTATTTGCTATTGTTATATTTTCGAAAATATTATTTTTTGTTTCGAGAAAAATATTAGTAGATATAAAATTAAAAAAAATAGTTATAAATTAAATATATATAAAATAAAAACAATAATTAATAAGTTTTTAGTAAATTAATAGTTTTAAATTATTAATTAATAAGTTTTTAAAATTTATATTAAAAAAAAACTAGCTTTCGAAATTTTAAATAAAATAGCTAATTTTTTTATATAACTATATAATTATTTTTTATTTTTAATCGAAATATTATAAATTTTTTTTTTGATATTTAATAAAAAAAATAACAAGTTAAAAATAAATATATTTTATACCGGTAATATAAAAAATAATATTTAATTTATTATATTTATAGAAAACTTTAACTAAGTTAATTTTTTAAAAATAGCAAAATTATGTTTAAAATATTGGTTTTATTTTAAACTATAAAACTTAAATATTAATAAAAAAAAATAAAAAAAATAGTAGATAAAAAAAATTTTGTTAGTTTTTAGTGTTTTTTAAATTTTAAAACATAAAATAATCAATAATTTTAAATTATTTTTCTATTTAAAAATTAAATAATATTAATAGTTTATTATATAATATAAAACGGTAATATTTTTAGTTTTAAATTTTAATTAATATAGTATTAATTAAATAGTATTATTTAGTTTTAAGTTAAATTTTATAATAAACGGTAATTTTTGCTATATAATTATATATTTACGAACGCTTTTTATTAGGTTTTTTTTTTCTCTATTTTTCAATAATAATTTATTAGTTAAATTTGAAAAATATTTAAAATAAAGTTTTCAAAATATAACTTTTAATAGTTTATTGTTAATATTTTAATAATAAATAAAAAATCACTTTTATTGTAAAACTTTATTAATTATTTAAAATAATAAAACTTAATAGCGTTAGTTTCGATTAAAATTTAAATTAATATTTCGTAATTTATGATTTTGTAAAATAGCTTAACTATATAATATAAATTAGTATAATTATACCTATTGTTTAGTTATAATTATTTTATTTATAATTTTGTTTATTTATTTATTCATTTATTTATTTGCTTATTTATATATTTATTTATATTTAATTAGTTTATTTTATTTTTATTAGCTAGTATTTATTTTATTATTATTTTTTAGCTACAATTATATTAATTTTATATTATAATTTTATATTTATATTTTATATTTTATACTTTTTTATATATTTAACTAATATATATAAATAGTTTTTATAAAAAATAAAATAAAAGTGATAAAATTATTTAATATAATTAGCCTCGCTATTATTAAATATTTATAATAAAAAAAGCTTATAAAAGGTTTTTAATAAATTATTGCTTAAGTTAAATTATTATTAAAATAAAACTCGAAAATTATGATTTAATTATAACTAATTATAATAAAGCTGTAATTTTCAAAGCTTATTATTTATTAAATAATTATATATAAAACTATACTTAATAGAGCTTAAATAACCTCAAAAAGGTCAAAATTAAAGAAAGAAAAATGTATGCATATTTTTAACCTAACTTAATGCAAATTAAAACTATTATATATAAAACTAGTAATTACGTGATTCCCAATTGTAATCCCCATTTCAATAGATAAGCCCGTGACAGTGCTCCTCCAAGCCACTGGTAGTATCCTTGGAGATGCTGGCGATGTTGAACTCGTGCCACGAGTCTTTGCTGCTATGTTTCGTCTCGAGAGAGAGCAACATTTTGGTTCCCTCGTTTTGGTCGATGGTCAAGACCCATGGGAAAGTGACGTCGCGGAGCCGGTAAGTCACGTTATTGACTATGGTCTCCGCAGGCAGCTCGCCAGTGGCCTTTTTCTTCGGGTAGATGGCCTCGATTGCCATTGCGATGTACCCAGCCCCGGGAAAGATGACACTCTCGCCCAGCACATGATCGGCCATCCAGGTGAGGTTCTTGATTTTGAGGACATTCTTCCAGATGGGCCGTGCCCAAGGCGTGCCAATGATCTTGCTGCCCAACAGATCGTGATGTGTAAACTTGCGGAAGCGCCAGTCGATGCTGGCTTCTTACTCGTGCCAGTACTTGATGGAGTGGTCCCAGGAGTAGTTAGGTAGGTCGGTAATGAACTTGGGGCTCCGCGGTTCATCATCCTCGTTGAATGGAGCAATGCGGATAGAAACACCCATATTGAAAAGAGAACCCACTGAGCCGAGAAGAGTCTGTATGGCCACCGGTCCTCGTTTCCATGCCGAGAGTACTTCAGTGGAAGTATGGCCATTGGCTTTCTTGACCTGGTTTACTGGCCCGGCCAAGCCATTGCTGGGACCAATCTCAAGTAAGCAGTCGGCACCCGTATCCTCACTACTAAGGAGGGCTTTGACGGCGCCGCTGAAGAGGACAGGCCAGACCATGTTCCGAACCCAGTATGCGGGACCAAGAGCGCCGTTGATGACTCCGCCGGTAGTCGACGAGAACATAGAGACGTGTCTCCTATCACCTTGTGAGGGAGTCTTATCCTATCTGACATGGTCGTCTAGCAGCTTTCGGTACTCCTTGCCGACTGGTATTATATGCTTCGAGTGATAAGCAGCGTCAACAAAGAGGAGTCTAGCAAAGTGGCCAGCGTCCTTGAGACGTTTCTCAATTGCCACCAGCTCCGACTTGACTCCAGAGAGTGTGACCCCTTGAGGGCTATCGACGCATGCCACTTGGATGAAAGTATCCTCCAAGAAGGCCGCGACCGCTTTTTCGCCGAGTCCAGCAGCCATCATACCCAATGTGGTCTCGTATGTCGCGGCTGAAGTTGCCTTGCCGCGATAGTAGGCGACCTGGATAGCCTGTTCTGGCGTGAGGTGGCCTGCCGCTACCGCTGCAGCTATCTCACCCGATGAATGACCGACGACAGAGCTATATGAAAGACCGGCCTCGTCGAACAGCGCAAGCAGAGCCAGTTGTAGTGCTGTCACTAGAGGCTGTGATATTTCTGGGAGGCGCATATGTTCGGCTGTTCGAGATTCGCACAGCTCACCCCAGAGTGTCCAGGACGGAGGCGCATACGAGTTCTTCAGGACCTGATCCAAGTACTTGATTGTACGGGCAGCAAGGGGGAAGGCATCAAGGAGATCCTTGCCCATCTCAGGCCATTGGGCACCTTGTCCAGTAAAGACCAAGCCGACCTTGGGCACCTCATCACCGATATGCCGGCGCACAAAGCTGGGAAGATCGAGACCGTCGGCTCTGTCTGCGACTAGGAAGCCACGACTGTAATGTCGCGACCTTTTCTCGTTGGTGGTGTAGGCGAGATCTCGCAGATCAACTTTGACAGCCGGGTTCGACAGATGACTGTCAAGCTTGACGAAGTAATCTGTGATGGACTTCTCGCTGTTTGCAGACAGGGTGATGAGGTACGGTCTCTTTGTGATGGTGTCGGCGAAAAAATCCTCGTCATCCTCAGCCATATAGGAAGACTTGACTGATGTAGCGTTCAAGCCCTTAGCCTCGTCTACGATGACATGGGCATTGCTACCTCCATAACCAAAAGAGTTGACACTCGCGCGACGAAAAGGGACCTCGGGCCAGCGCGTGGCTGTCTTAGACGTCCAGAGGCGAAGCTTTCCAAAATTAATCTTTGGACTAGGGTCGATAAAAGTGGGGTTTCCGGGGATGATGCCCTTTTCGAGGCATAGCACAGTCTTCAGCAGACCAGAAAGACCAGCCGCTGGCTCTGAATGGCCTATATTTCTCTTGACTGACCCTATCCTCAGAGGACGGTTAGGATCCTGGTGCTTAGAGAAGACTGTCGCAACGGCATCAGCCTCGATGGAATCTCCAGCTCGAGTGCCAGTTCCTGGAAACTCGACGTAGCTGGTCTGTGAAAGGTCCGTGATGCCGGCATTCTTGTATGCTTGGCGGATGGCGGCGACCTGAGCCACGGGATTCGGACTGGCGATGCCGGCGGTCCAGCCGTCACTATTGGTAGCCGTGCCTCGAATGATTGCCCTTATAGGGTCTTTGTCTCGGATGGCGTCGTCGAGCCTCTGTAGGTATACCATATTGACTGCCTCGGCTTTGATGTATTCGTCCGCCTTGGAGTCGAAGGTGTGGCATTTCCCAGAGAGAGAAGCGGCTCCATTGCCCATGTAGTGATCCATGACGTGTTCAGGGCTGTAGTACAGGTTGGCTCCTGCTACGATGGCACCGGTGATCTCTCGGGTACCAAGATATCTCATGGCAAGGTCGAGCCCGATGATGGCTCCCGAGCAGGCTGTGTCAACAGTCATATTATGGAGAGGTAGGTACCCCGTCGGTCAACAGAGGTTCTATTCTTGGAAATGATGAATCTCAAGCGGATGGCTTACCTAGGTCCTTTGATATTGAGGAAGTGACTTAGTCGGTTGCTGAGCATAGCTCGGCCAACACCAACGACGGTAGTCGGGGCCCTGTTCTCGGGGTCACGAGCCTGGACGTCGGCGAAGTCGCAGGCGAAGGAGCTGACGAAGCATCCCACGGAAGTGCCGTTAAGCTGCTCCAGAGTGACGCCGGCGTTCTCGAGGCCCTCGTAGACCACTTCAAGAAGCTGTCGCTGCTGGGGGTCCATGGATACGGCCTCGATCCCGGAGAGCTTGAAGAATTGGGCGTCGATGTCGCGTATGTCTACGTCCTGTAGGAACATGCCCCCAGGAGAGGCCATGGTCTGTGGCTTCAACGACCCATCGTAGTGGGTGTTCAGCGAGTATCGTGTGTTTGGCGGCGTGTTGAGCGCCACTTTCCCTTGCTCGAGGAACTTCCACAGTTCGGGAGGATCGTGGGATCTGTCCGGAAGTCGACATGCCATGCTCACGATGGCGACTGGCTCCTGGACACAGTCCAGCGGTTGTGCGGCAGCGCCACGACTACCATTGTGATGGCCGTTGCCATAGCCGTGCGGAAGGCCATTGGCATGTGCATCATTGGTGCCGTTGGTGGTAACGGTATAGGGGTGGTAGGAAGTGCGGAAAGACATCTAGAGAGAAAGAGAGAAATAAGCAGCAGAAGCAATTGAGCTTGAAAATATGATCACTGTCGAGCAAAGGGGGAGAGCGAAGACCCTGAAGAATAGTAACGGGGAGACGACTCTTATGTCACGTGGTTTTCGTGTCTTTTTAGGTCTCATCTTCGCGATGTTGTTATATCAGAGACGTTAGGGTTTAAGGGGGCGTGTTTCTACGCGCAGAAGAATTAGATTCCATAACCCTGATTATCGACCTGAGTAAAACACCACCCCCCTCGGGTGAAATGCCGCCACTTGAAACCTAGAATAGCACGCGATATTGCTTATTATGCACTCTATATCGATATCTCCAGCTACCCAGTGCTGCTTCGTACATGCCGCCTCGCTGGTGCGCCTCATTGATGCCATTGACGATGGTTGGTATTGTCTCTCACAGGGCGATACATCCTTCAGTGGGATTACAGGGGCTGCCAGATGCCCTCGGGAAGGCATGTGCTTGGCGCTCTTAGTATCTAAACAGGTGGCGTTACCCAAGGAGGGGTGGCTTTCAACAAACTCACGTCGCTAATTATGGGAAGTGCATTTCGAACGTTGGTCCCTAATTTGGGGTCTGATGAAATCGTTGTGCTTACGTTAACTAGGCTATTACTTGCGATCCTTGTGCATGTGTTGGTCATCTATCTGTCATCTCGTGCGATCCGGTCGTGTGACCACTTCCCTCTTACAGATTGCTATGCATTGATGAGACTAAAGAGTCGGCTAGAGTCTTTGCTGACGGCATTCAAATGCCGGCTTACGTGGTAACATCGATCACTGCATGCATAATAACCTTTTGCGGAAGGTAATACCGTTCCCGTAGCTTTCCCCTCATTGACGATAGTTTTGGTGACAACACCTCGTCCCCACATGTATCATGTCAGAAGGCGTTGTCTTCCATACGAGATAAGTTGATTGTCATCTGTGATGCCCCCGTGGCCTTGAGTAGTGTACGTGAGACGGCGTAGAAGGAGTCGCAGAGCATGTCGCTGCTAACTCCCCCGACGCCACGATCAACGTTCCCAACATCGCGGAACACTGCGATTATTACAATTGTCTTGACCGCCAATCCTCTAAGACATTGAATGATCTCGGAGGCTGCGGATAGGGCTCCTGAATAGTTTTAGAGAGGAGGGGGGGCAGAGACATTGTGATTAGGCACCCCTGTATGGCAAGCCTTCCATCGAATATGAACATTTGTATGCTACTTGCATAGCACGAGGAATATTTCCTAGATTGGTTGGCTAAGGATAGTGATAACATTTTCACTTCAACTAATTAATCGTCGTACCTCTACGTATATGTCATTGCTAGCTTGACGAAAAACACGTAACAATCTCCCTCGAAACACACCTTGGGCAGCTACTTTGCCACATGTTTCCTACTTGTCGGAGGAACAGTGAATATGTCTACTGTTGAAGAAGTCGAGTTCAAAGCAGTCGATGGCGGTACTCTGCGTGGAAGAATGTTCCCAGCCGCTTCGCGCGGACCAGGTGTGGTCATGGTCCCGGGCGTGAGTTGCCCACTCGTCTTCCCGCGTCTTCCTTTCCGTAACGCACGTCGCTCATGACATTTGGACTCTTTAGTCTAACACTACCAAGGATATGAGCGGTCTTCCGGAGACCTCTCGGAGCTTCCAAGCCGCCGGAATCACGGCGCTCATCTATGACCACCGTGGAATCGGAGCGAGTGATGGCAGCCCCAGAAATGATATCAACCCCTTTCTTCAAGTTGATGACTTGTCTGATGCGCTGAGTTTCTTGTCTTCGTGCGCTACTGTAGACCCACGACAAGGCGTCGGGCTCTGGGGATACTCCCTTGGCGGCTCGGTGGCCATGGTCACGGCGGCACTGGACCCTCGTGCGCACTTTCTCATTGCCGTCTGCCCCATAACGGAGATCACTGTCACGATACCTAATCGCTGGCGAATCCAGAATGACTATTTGTTGTAGCACAAAGAAGGAAAGAGACAAGAGGAAATCTCTGCACCTAGGGTTGGCTTAATATAGCCAACCCGTAGGGCCCGTGCAGGCTTATGGCCTGTGCGGCCCCTACTCGCTAGGTGGTAGGTGCTGTACCGTGACAATCACCCACAACGTGGCCAAGCTGCGGCCCGTACTCGCCAAGACGGCTAAAGGCCGCGAGTCCCAAGTCAAAGGCAACGAGTCCTTCTACGTCCCCATGTTGAACAAGCATGGCGAGAACCCGGCGGGCTTCAATCCCGGCTTCGACGAGATCACCATCCGACGCCTGCTCGAATCATACAACGAGCTCGACCCTCTCCGCGTCTCTCTCGCCGAAAACCACGTGAACCGCACCACCGTGGGGACTTATCGGCATATGCTCCTGTGGGACATGCAGCATATGTGGAAGTATATCACACAGCCCACCCTCTTCACGCTTGCGCGAAACGATTCCCTCCTCTCGGTGGACACGCAGATGGTCCATTTCAACAAGACCGTGGTACCTAAAAAACTACATGTGCAGGAGGAGGCTGGCCACATGGACATCCTAGAGGGGGAATCACACAAGTCGCTCAGTTCTTTGCAAATTGAATTCATTCGAGATGCCCTCGTAGGTAAGGTAGCGTGATTAGAGCACCCACATATGTTGGACCTGGAGGAGGGCTACAGATCTCTTCGTTTGCTCATCATTTAGACTGTCTCGAATACTACCCACTAGTTGTGAACAGCACAGCATTGACTTTGGGACTTGAAAAATGCTAGATAATTGACATGATGCGTTGAGATGAATTCTACGCTCGATAGGCCAGTTGTGCTTTTATTGACATGATCTCAACTTGTATAAACCTTAAAAAGGGCTGGGGGTACTTGGAAGACCGTTACGTGTCCAGTCACGAAGTCTCTTACAATAAATAGTACCACACATACAACCTAGTAAGTATACTTACTTACATGGTATCTCATCTGCTTCGTCCAGATCGTCTTGCGCCTCGAGTGATCAAACTATATTGAATTTGTGTAGGTGTATGATCTTTTACGAGATAGTGTCAGTATCAAAAATCAAATACTATTCTGTATCGTCTCCCAATATATGTTGCTGCGCTCGCACATGACGGCGGCACAGTTACCGAAATACGAGTCCGATTGATTGCATGACAGGATCTAGAGGGAGAAGTAGATAGCGGTCAGAGGCTGTCACCGGAATTTCCAGTTGGATAGCTGGTGCCACCAACCGAAGTGAGCGGAGTGGGCGTAAAAGGGACTCACCGGTGTCTCGCTTCCGGCTCTGTCCGGCATACCCGCCCTTGCAAATATGTCATGGCAAAATCGGGATCAGTATTCCTTCCTGAGCAGGGTAACAATGCTTACATACGACAACAAAACAGGGGTATACCTAGAGTTGTTCTTCCCTACTTGAAATATCGCAGCGCCTAGTCTCCTAGGATCGTAGCGATCTTTTGGTCGCTTGGTAAGAAAACCCCGAGGTACTTTAGCTGACCTTGTAAGATCCTTCAACTGCTACCTACTTTATTCGATGCCTGTAGGAGTCAAGTGCTTTGATGATCTCATGCAGCATAAGCGCGGTGGATAGAATAGAAATCATTCATATTATATGTGACTTGAGGACTAAACCTCCGCCCCCCCCCGGAGGGTAGATGACCTGATCATTAACCCCAAGATAGCTACATTTCGCGGAGAAGTGGACTCCATTCAATTCGGCTACCACTTTTACACTAAGTAATAAAACTAGACGTTGGGACAGTGCTATTTTCTTGATCTGTTTTCAATGTTTCGTTACATTGTATATCCAACCAGCACTGCTCATCATGGCCTTACGTATTATACTAGGCACGAAATGTGATGTGAGAGAGGTACAGAAATGCCTATCAACTGAAACTGCGACACATGAAGAAAACTTCCGAAACGGGGTTTTGGTAGCTGTAGCCAAGGGAAATAACTGACTGTTGAACTTAACCCTTTCGGGGTCGATAAGCTGGCCATTTATGCAATTGACTAGGGTGTTTTATTTGAGTCGCATGTATTAGTCAAGTAAGAAGTGTGTTTTAAGTGACGTTGCCTGAGCACTTCGACAGTAGGAATCTGTATGTTATGTGTGTATGTTTGCCCTTCTTATTCATGTTCACAATCTTAGTTATCGAACTCGATGTTTCGTGACTAATACTCGTCATAATTACTCGCTATCTGGCTTTACATCCCCCAAAACTGGTTTTCATTCGATCAACCCGAGTCCATATCAAGATCTCGAGTGTTATCCCTGACTTCAACAAAAAAGAAATGAGCAGCAAAATCTGGTCAAGCTTGCTGCTTGTATCGGCCAACACCTTACTGGTCTTGAGCTTGGCAATTTTCATGTTCGGATACTTTCGAGGCAGGCCTAGGATATTGAATACTGTAGGAGATGATGTTGATGAAACCAGTGCCGCGAACGCCCCTTTTGACAAAGTAGTGTTCATGTTGGTTGATGAGCTCCGAAGGTATTAAGTTTCCTCTCCGAATTGTCAGGCAAAGCCCCTTATTTGCATTGAAGAACAACTACACCCGTCGTTTAAGACTAATGAAATGAACAGTGATTTCGTCTATGCAGAGAACTCAGGGTTTGAGTACACCCAAAGGTCCGTGACACAGAAAATGGTCCGTTACTCCCGTCAGAAACACACAAAGTGCTGAGATAATGTGATTACAAAGTCTTATTCGATCAGGAGCCGCCTTGCCCTTCACCGCATTGGCAGCACTGCCAACATTGACAGTGTCTCGGCTGAAAGCCTTGACGCTTTCGTGAACGTCGCCAATCAACCAGACGTAATCCGCCTCGAAGGTGAAGATACGTGGCTTTCTCGGCTCAAATCGTCGCGGAACTATGAGAAGAAGAATGTTTTCTATGGTGTCGACATGTGGTTGGATCTGTATCCAGACGTTTTCGATCGGTCTGAAGGATACTTTGGCTTTTACATGCCGGTACGTGTTTGATCTTTTTCTATTTCTGTTACGTAGAGCAATGCAATGGAATTAATTGAGAGCACGCGATTACTGACCGAGAGTATGTGAAAGGATGTGACTACCTTGGATGCGAATATCACAGCTCAAATACCCAATGAGCTTCAGAAAGACGATTGGGCGTCTCTTGTTCTACATTACGATAATCTTGACAGTTTAGCTCACCAAGGTGGACTAAGATCGTACGTTGATTGATGCTTGTGATGTTTTGCTTCAAAGACTTGCATTACTGTTGCTAAAAGACCATTGGATGCAGCGCACTCATGAAGCCGAAGCAGGCCGAGATGGATCAAGTTGTCCGTATGATCTATCAAGGAATGCTGCATGAAACTTACCTCAACAAGACTCTTCTCATCCTGCTTGGCGATCATGGCATGACTGAGCAGGGTAACCACGGCGGTGATACGCCTGGCGAGGTAGCCGCGGCTATGACATTCATCTCTCCCCATTTCCAAAAGTTATCGAGGCACTTAACGAGTCCCTTAAAGGCTAGGAGTAACTACACCGACTACTCGGTTGTCAACCGGATTGACCTTGTACCTACCCTCGCCGGACTGTTGGGGTTCTCTATACCCGCTGAGAATGTTGGTGTTTTCATTCCCGACGTTCTTGATCTCTTTGCGAAGCCCGAAGAGCGTTTCACGCGTTGCTTCAGAATTCTAGACAAATGATGAGACTATATAACCTGGAGCTTGGCACTTCGTTCAACGATACTTCATTGTCGTGCAATAGCGACTGCGAAGCATGTCACACGGATGTGGTACGACTCTCTTGCCTGTGGGCGCATGTCACCCGAGCTGAGAGAGAATGGGCCACTGGCGAGGATAATGATACATCAAAAGCGTTACAACTGGCCATTGATGAGGTAGGCTGCCCTTCATTTTCCTCTGTGATACCGCTTTCTAACTTCGCACTATTAGTTCATGATTTCCGCGCAAAAGCATCTAAGCAAGCCCAAAGATAACTTAAGCTTCCCACTTTTATATGTCGGAGTATTCGGAGTCTTTCTTGCGATCATTCTTCTTCTTGTCAGCGATCCCCACGGACCGCAATCTGGCATCGGCGCTTTCACGCTGACAGCTGCATCCTACGGTCTCTCCTTATTCATCCCCCAAGCCGTGACAAATGAGCATACTTTTTTGTTCGCGGCGTCGTGTCTCTGGCTATCCAATCTCTCCTTTCTGAGGTGAGTACCTATTCTTGCGCCGTTTTATCTCGTCGTAGTTGGCGTGAGCCTCTCATACTAACATAATGATGATTAAAGTACCGAGAAAGGCCTTTCATACCGCTGCTTGGCCCGTATATCTTCAACTACTCATTCAAGCAATCAACCATTACGGCTCCAACTTCGCCATTGGGGTTTTTATTGATGACCAGCTGTTTAACAATCAAGTTCTTCTTTGGGGCTTGGCCGTGGTCACCTACATGCCCAGTTTTTATAGCCTCGGCACTGGTCTCAATCTGCCCAGACCCATCTCCTACGCTGCTTCAGCATTGCTGTGTGTCCTGTCGCTGATCTACAAGATGATGACCACCTACCAGCATAACCCTGAACTGTTGGATTTCATGGACGACAGGTTACAAGAATGGATAAGTCACGCTAACCATATTTCTGTTTTGAGGCTCCTTTGGAGCCTCATGTGCGGGATTCTAGCATATTTGTAATTTCATCAGAGAAGCCTCCCAACGGCCGAACGCGGATGTAAGTAACTACCTTGGCTATTCAACCAACACTAAAGATCTGGTTAGTGTATACTTACTCACACAATATTCATGACAGTCGTCCTCACAGGGGTTGTCCAGCTGGGCAATTTGTATCTGAGGTCCCAGAAACGAGTGAAAAACATGGTGTTACTTTCCCTGCTCGAGTTTCAGTTCAAATGGCTTCGTAAGTCGTCCGATCCTTTCTATTCCCTCACCTATTATTCCAGTATCGTGTTTTAGACTCGTTGTATATAATCAGCTTACCATAATGGGAAGTCTCAAAAACGCAATATCTCAGCGTTACCGAGATCACCTTGACACTCATCCTCCTCAGTCAGACGTCCTTCTTCGCCTTTGGTAGAGGCAACTCTTTCTCTTCGCTAGACTTCGCGAATGGTTTTAATGGTCTGGATGGGACGAGTGTCATTTCCGTCACACTCCAGACACTCCTCTCTAATCGGGTCGGTCCTGCTTGGTGGTCGTTGGCCGGACTGCGCCTATTGAGTGCCAAGGTGAACAAGTCCGTTCCCAGCTCACCGCCAATAACCAATTTCTCAGTTGTGAGGACTGGGGACATGCGGGAAGAAGCCACAAGAGATGGCACGCAAAATGGCAAAGGCGAAGCTAAAGAGTCTTTCCCCAGTATCGATAGCTATCAGAGACCATTGACAGAGACGGCTAAGCCCCTGAAACGATCAGAAGGCAGCTACTTACTAGTCTGGATGGAGCACTTGGTTCTTGAAACAGCCTTCACGGCTTCAAGTTCCTTGGCCGTCATGCTATCGTGTCTCTGGTTCCAACGTGGACCCGAGTTGTGGACTGTCCTTGCTCCCAAATACGTCATGGCCTGTCTCTGGGTGGCCTTTCAACACGCCCTGATCAAACTGGTCTTGTGCTCCGCGGTATGGTGGATAACGGCAGAGTAGCAAACTGCGGGTATTAAGCTTGTGATTATATAGAATTTCCCTTTTCCATTTCTGCCCCGGCCTGACTGGAGTGGAAGATGGCGTTCTCAGATCCATATGTAGAATGCCAGGGGTATCCATTATCTTCCTCCTGCAACCACATTGCTCAGTTGCACCAATTGAGTGTATTGTATGGGATCAAACATCTAACGAGAATTGATAATACTCAACCAACACAACCCGAGTAAAACGCCCCCCTATCCCACAAATTCGTCAGATGGTCTTATCCAATTTGGCTACTTCAACACAAAAGCCAGCTACTGGGATATGCCACCTTTCTAAAGTGTTGTTCTTAACTCTTTATACTGCGCATCAACGAGCACTGCTCAATTTTATCAGAATAGCCTATAACAATATCATGGTGAACCCTATAAATTTTTGTAATAATACTCTATTGCGCTACAGACGGTATGTACGGTACATAGATAGAGGTACTTCCAAAAGGGGAGGTTTTGACTAGCTGCGGTAATGGGTGATAACTAGATCGCCCCTTGAATGTCTACCTACGTAGGTAATGTGTGACTAAGCAGAGAACGGAAAGGGTTCATGCAAACTACATCATTAACGAGCCTCAGTGCAGACAGAATGTAGTCACCGGTAAGAGGGGACAGGACGATCTCGATGGTATCTTGGAGTGCCTGACATGATGACTGTTTTATGTCTCAAATTGGATGCTATGCTACATCGCGCTATTCCTGATAGCATAGGCAACAATACTGAATGTAACATAAGAGCCGAAAGATCATGCCACATTCTGTGCCACTCATCGAGAAGGGATAGCCGAGCTATCCATAGGTATGCAGAGAACGACGAGCAGGAGGCGGTGAGTGCGAGAATGAGGTTACCAAGTTTTCTCCAATGCAAGTTCAATAGGGAGGGTGAGTGCATTAAAGACCTGAGGGGCAACAAACCGGTGAATCAGATTGTGTGTTATATGCGCGTTCCTGCTTGAGCACCGCATGTGCAGGCGGCAGCCAGCCAGCCTCACCTGCCTGTGCCGTTATCTAGCATCACAAATGGGGAAGTTGCTCACGTGAGAAAACATATGCGGAGGATCCGGAGTGTGTATCAGATCTGCAGTAAGCCCATCCTGGAAGTGGATTTTGGTGTTCGAGGACGCCATCGTAGAGAACTATTGATACGAATACGCATTCGTTCTGCGAATATGACACAGCGCCGCTTGTCTGATGTTTGGACTGGAATACGAGACTTCTGATGTGAGTATCCCTGTATGGTGTCGGTGATCCTACTGAGGCTAACGTGTGGGAACGTTGCATGATGTGTGACAAATGGGTAACCCCATTTCCTCGGCATCATTGGGGAGGGGGCAATACGGAACAGGAAAGCAAACAGCGAGACATTCGCAGAATCGTCTGATTCTACAACAGTATGGGGTAAGGCTCGGACGATGATCCAATGGTGCAACGATCAGCCTCAGGGAATTTCGATGCCTGCACTTCTTGATTCGTCTTCCCCGGACGAGTTGCGAGAGGCTAACCGAGGTGATCAAACACCTCTTGATTGTGCGTTCCAGATAGAATGAGCGTGCCAGAGAATAAACTTTTTTATCTAGTTGTGGCCGTGAGCCTACTCCTGTACATCGCGACAACCCGAATGCGCAGATGGCAGCGACTACGCCATGTTCCTGGGCCGTAGAGTGTAGGCTGGAGCAAGCTTTGGCTTATCTGGCACGTCGCTTCGGGCAAACTACCTACAAAGCTGGAGGACATCAGTGAAAAGCATGGTAAAGTCAAGATCAATAACCTTGAATGACGGGCAAATGGACAAGGTTTGAAGCTGATTTCCCTCTAACAACCGACATAGGTCCTCTCGTCCGGATTGGACCTACCTGGCTTGTCTGTAGCGATGCGAGCGAGATTCGACGCATCTGGGGCATACGATCCGGGTACCATCGTGGGTCGTGGTATAGCTCGATTCGCCTGAGCCCCGAAGAAGAAAACATATTCACTCTGCTGGGAAACAAGGAGCATCACCGTCTGCGAGCTCGGCTGCTTCCTGGATATGCGCTCAAGGGTATAGAAGATCACGAGAAGAGGGTCGATGAGCAGATCGAGAAGCTCATCAGACTCATCGAGCGCAAGTATCTTTTATCTTAATCGGCACTGCGCCCTTGCAATCTGGCCAGGACGATGCAGTTTCTGACGCAGGATGTCATCACGGCGGTCGGTTTCGGGAAGCCGGTAGGCTACCTTGACGTAGACGAGGACATGTTCGGTGTCATCGAGGCCAGCGAGACTATCCTCCTCCCAGCACACATCGTGACAGTCCTTCCCATCTTGGAAAGGTTCATCGCGTCCCCTCTAATGAGGCCCTTCCTCCCAAAATCGACCGATAAACAAGGCGTGGGACGCTTCCTTGCCGTGGTCAGGGGGAACGTTGATAAACGTTACGGCGATGATAAGGTGCGTAGCAACGATATGCTCCAGACTTTCGTTGACTCGGACCTTCGCCGTACGCAAGTCGAGTCAGAAGCGCTCGTCACGCTCTTTGGCGGGACGGACACGACAGCGACTGCCATTCGCAATGCCATCTTCTTCCTCTCGACAAGCCCTTCCATATATAGAAAGCTGCAGGACAAGATAGACAGTGCCGCGGACTCAGTCGATAGGCCCATCATCTCAGATGAACAAGCCAAAAAGCTGCCCTACTTGCAGGCTTGCATACGGGAGAGCATGCGTCTATGGCGGCCCAGCATGGGAATGATGGGAAAGACATCGGATGAGGATGACGTGGTGTGCGGGATCAAGGTAGCAGCTAAGACGCAAATCGGCTGGGCAGCGCTAGTCATCATGAAAGATACCAGTGTCTTCGGGGAGAACGCAGCCGTGTTCGAGCCCGCCCGCTGGCTCGAAGCCGAGCCAGCCAGACTCAAGGAGATGGAATCCGTGTACGGGCTCGTGTTCGGAACGGGGACACGATGGGAGTGCCTAGGTAAAAGACTCGCTTACATTGAGCTCGGAAAAGTCCTGTTTGAGGTGAGAGTTTTCTTCCATGAACCTTTTTACTCTATCGACAGTATACGAGTATGTGACACTAATCAATTTCTTGGGGGCTTCAAACAGCTTCTGTATCGTTTCGACTTCGCCAAGACGAATCCCATGAAGCCTTTCAGGTGGATGAATCACGGCTTCACAGCTCAACAAGACATGTATGCCAGGATCACGTTGCGACAAAAGTAAAGTAGTGAGGTGGGGGCAAAAGAGAGAGAAAGCGCGGCACGGCGCGACGCAGGGTGAAGCGTCGCATATTGGGGGTTCCGGATGCCATGGAGAGCAACCAGTGCATGGACGAAGTACTGAGTAGATGCAGATCGATTTTATTGAAATAAGATACATGATGAATCTGCCTCCTCGAGTCTTTTTGTGACTTTTTTGCGACGCAATTATAATAATTCAATGACCCGTGCTGCCAATTGAAAAGGCTATTTCTGATTTCTTTACTTCCCTCTTGAGGGCGAGGCAAGCGGTCAAGTCGAGGGAGTTGGGAGGGAAACGTGTGGTGGGGGGATCAAGCCCCTGGAGAAAATGCCAAGCCTTCTACCGTGTCTTTAAAACATACATACTGTGATTCGGATCTATACATGTGCAGCTTACATAAACACAACTTTCCTACAGGTCTCTGTATATTTCATTGTTCGAGGGCAGAAATCAAAAGTCGCCAATTGATGATTTCTTCATTCATACTAAATTAAGTTAATCTTGATTTAACTTGATTTCAATATGGAATCCGATACCCCTGTTTCTTCCGCTGAGAAAGAGGCTAGCCTTGCCTCTCGCGTGACAGACACGCAGTCGCAGTCGATCCTCCTACCGACACTGGTAAAGACACCAAGCTATGGTGGTGATAATGTCAAACAGAACCAACTCGGCGGCGATTATACCCCTACTGGAGTCGCTAAGGATCTTTCTTCAACAGTCGTTGCTTTGACAATGGCATCCCTCTGCCTCTCCGCGACCCTCTCCGCGCTGGACATGACCATTGTCACAACGGCAATCCCAGCTATAGTCGCCTCGCTACAATCATCCGCCGGCTATGTATGGATAGGGTCCGCCTTCATCCTCGGCTTCACCGCCGTCACACCCATCTGGGGCTCCATCGCCGATCTTTGGGGTCGTAAACCCATCATTCTGACGGCCCTAACTATCTTCCTCGCCGGCAGCCTCTTGTGTGCCTTATCACCCAATCGTAAGTAGCTACCTCTCAAGAATCATAAAGTCTGGTACACGAAGAAGTTATTGACACATTATTCCCACGCACCATCAGTCGGTGCTCTCATCGGAGGCCGCGCTATCCAGGGCATCGGAGCCTCGGGTATGGGTGTCATGGTCAACACCATTATCTGCGACATGTTCTCCCTTCGTGAGCGGGGTTTATATCTTGCCATCACGTCCATCATCTGGGCAATCGGCAGCGCTGTCGGGCCTATCATCGGTGGTCTGTTCGTGAACAACCCACGGTTAGGGTGAGTTCCTTTTCTTCCCCGGAGACTAGCTATCTCTACCCAAGCCTCAAGTTGCCTCAGCTGACGTTCTCTCACTCTTCTCATTGTAAAGTTGGCGATGGTGCTTCTGGCTCAACTGTAGGTTTCTGACTGAACAGTTGTCGTTCGTAATACGAAAACTAACAAATATGTTTCTCGGACAAAAGTACCAATCGGAGGAGTAGTTTTCATTGTCCTCCTCTTCTTCCTTAAGGTACATTCGCCTAACACCTCCGTCTTGGCCGGTCTCAGGGCTATCGATTGGATAGGAAGTGTACTATGCCTGGGAGGAACTGTCATGATCCTTCTAGGCCTCGACTTCGGCGACGTGACCTTCCCCTGGTCATCCCCAACTATCATCAGCCTAATCGTATTCGGCACCGTCGTCATCGGCATCGCCCTCGTAAACGAGTGGAAGTTCGCCGCCAACCCCGTGATCCCGCTCCGTCTGTTGGGGGGTTGGTCTAAAGCTGCGGCCTACGGCGTCTTCGCTTTCAACGCTTATGTCTTCATTGGCGTTACGTATTACTTACCCCTATACTCTCAATCCGTTCTTGGCGTCGACGCTTTGACATCAGGTGTATATCTTTTGCCGCTCATCGTCTCCTGTTCTCTGTCAGCAGCTGGCGCCGGTGTATTCATACAGCAGACGGGGAAATATCGACCTCTCATGTATGCGGCGCAAGTGCTTCTGACATTAGGCACTGGGCTGTTCATCGATCTCGAGTTCGAGCGAAACCTACCGAAACTCTTCATTTTTCAGATCCTAACTGGTATCGGCGTCGGTCTGAATATAGAAGCGCCCATCATCTCGGCACAGGCGTCTGCTACTGTCCGCGATACAGCTGCTGTCATTGCCACTATGGGGTTTCTACGATCGATCGCAACAGCCGTCTCGGTCGTATTGGGTGGTGTCATATTCCAAAATCAGATGACGGCCATGAATTCAGCGTTGGCGGCCGAACTTGGGAGCCAGGTGGCCGGTCAGTTCAACGGTGAAAACGCGGCGGCTAATGTCGAGACCATCTTGAGTCTGTCAACGGACGACCAAGTGTTGGTGAGGCGGGCATACTATCAAGCTATCAGAACCGTGTGGATCATGGTGAGTCCCCATCTCCATTTTCGGCATCTTCGGGGTCTACTTATATTGGCTTGTATCGACTACCTAAAGCTACAGCCTTGGCATTGCTAGAGTTTTCTGACTAACTTTCTCTTTGCAGTACATTGCCTTTGCCGGCTTGGCCACTTTCATGAACCTCTTCGTTGGGCAGCATTATTTAAGCAAGGAGAAAAATGAAGTCGTTCTTGGTATAAATCGCGCAAGGCCTCAACCCAGCGAGATCGAAGCACAGGACGTTGGTACAGGACAATAACAAAGCAAACCTTAACCCAGCAGTGATTAAGCTTTCAATAAACATTTTCATTATCTAAACATGTGCTTAAAGACTCCATCATTTCATGTAGAAGATGTGTTGTATTATGAATAAAGCGCATAGAGAGCTTGGTAATTTTAGTTTCATTTACACTGTCTGTGATATTCATATTAGTCCTGTAGTCTCCTTGTCCTATTAACAGGGTATGCGGCTTTATTTAGGGATAACTTAGTCGCATAGCTGAGTTTGCTGAATATCTATTTACGGATTATGGCTTTTTTTTCTCTAGCAAGGAGAGATTGCATATGCATTTTTTTATGCCAAAGTTGGTTGTTTTTTTATTTATTACATAGAGCGGAGAATAGCTATAAGGTAGATAAGGAATTACTTGTCTATACATATAAGTATGGGATATCTGTGTTAACAGGAGGAGTCCTCGTTCTTACGTGGGAATCGACATTTGGCCCTTTAGGACTGAGTTTCAGCTTTTTGCATTGTAAGATATTAATCCGTTAGCCCTAGATAGAGCTGACCATTATATTGTCAACTCTCAAAATTTCGATCATGTCCTGTTTCTTGTGCCTTTTTTGTCTGTGTGTGCCCCATGACAAGGATGGCGTCCCCCCTCAGGAGCAAACTCAAAGCTGAATGGTCGACCGCAAATATCTTCTTGAATCTTACCCCGCTCGGAATTCAAGCTGGCATCTTCAATCTCCGCTTTCACCTCGTTGTCTATTGTCTATCCTCGAGTTGATTTTCTTCTCGTTAAATGAAGCGACTCAAACGATTTGTTCAAAGCAAAGGCAGCTCTTTCTTTCCATCTGTATTCTTGAGCAAAACAGTGCCGGCCGCGGCGATCTCCTGTGCCAAGGTCCTGTGCCGTTGGCGCTGAGCATTTGAGATGGTTTGACATGAATCGTCAATCAAATTGATCTTTGGGTAGTCTCAGCCCTACCCTAGCCAAAAATACGGCGTCATGATGCAAACGGCGGCATCGGTAAGGCGCTATTCTGGAATCGAGCCATTCTTCACGCCCTGTGTGTACTTGGCCCCGAAAAATGACCATTGACCTTTGGTAAGCTAACCACCGGGTCCACGGGCCACCCCCTCCACGGACCACTAGCGGCTTATCTACACCAACCCAAATAAAGCCACTCAATACAGCTAAATCACCTCGCGGTCGCTATCTGCGGCGTTTTCCTATTTGAATATACTTTTCTGCTTCCGTCACATCGTTTTTAGCCTCACCGACTGCATTTCGAAGCCTTTTTGGTATATCGTAGTCCGAAGCTTTATTGTCGTAAATAGTACGACCTCTTAACTTCCGTTTTGCTCTTTTAATATTAGCTATATAAATAAATAGTTAATTAGGGTTGATTTTAATAGTTTTACGGGTTTTTTTGCTAATTTTACTGATTTTAGCTCAGAGAGAGGTATTTAAAGCTTTTAATTGCGCAATTTTTGCAAGGATACTATTTAGCGCCTTAGCGGCTTTTAAAAAAAAGCGTTTATAAAGGCTATTTCTTACAGCTATATTTTAAAAAGCTATTTTCCGGCTAGTTCGGAGGATTGCCTAGCTATTAGTAGGAGTATTGAACATTCTTAGAGTTATAATTACAGTAAAATCTGGTGTTTTAGATTTTTATATCAATATAAATACTTCGGCTTGTAGTTAAGTAATATTTTCTTCTTTTAATACTACAAATTTAAACAATAACGGCTTTAAACGATCTTATAACTAGATATTTATTGTAGTTTAGGTTTTTTTAATTATTACTAAAGTTAAAACTTTAAATTTAACTTAGTATAAAACTTTAATAATTTCGAATTTAGAAAATTTAATATTAAAATAATTATTTACGTAGTTATATAAATAATATCGGAGCTTTTTTTTAACTAATCTAAAAGTTTTTATATTTAATATTTATATTATATAACTATAGTAAAATTTATAAAAATAGAGCTATATTTTATTTACGATATAAAATTAAAAAAAATTATTATTTATATATAACTTATAGCTATTATAAATTAATATAATTTATTTATTATTATAATAATAACGAATATAAAATAAAAAAAAATCTTTTAGCTATTTTAATATAATAATATTACTAATTTATCTATTAAACGATATTTTAAAACGCCAAATATTATATTTTGCGTTATTTTAGTCCGGAAACTATTATATCTATATATTAATACTTTTAAAAATTAAAAACGGCGGCAATACTAGCTTTTTAATATTTATATATTTTAAAACTATAATTTATTCGCCCTTTTCGACGTCTTTTTTTAAAATTTTACAATTTGTAGCTTTACAAATTATAAAATAGTTACTTCTAATATTTTAGCCGATACCTATTTTGTTATTATTATAGTAACAATCTAGCGGAATTGCAGCAATTTCCGGAGCTTCGAATCGATCGAAAAAAATATTAATATTAATAACTATAGCACTATTAACGTATTAATAATCGATAATTTTAAATTATATAGATTTAATTTTAGGGTTTCGGGCCAAAAAACGCATATATTACGTTTTTTTAAGCCGGTAAACGCTATTATTAATATTAAAAAAATTTTAAATATATAGCCGGAATTTAAAAAACACCAGCATATAGCTTAATTTAATTTAATTAATAGCCCAACTAGCTAATTAGCTTTTAAAATATAGTAATAAAAACTGCTTTATTTTATTAGTTTTTTTACAAATAGGTATACCTTTAAAACGACGGTTAATATAGCTACAATTAATTACCTATTACTATAATATTACGCAAACCTTTTTACTTAATATTGCCTGCTATATAGTAGCTTTTTTATATAGTTAGCGGTTTATAGTAAATATCGCGATAAAGACAGAATAATAACGATAATAATTTTAAAGAAATAAATTCTTTATTTTATATAGTTATTGAGATAATGCACATTAAACTAATTAAGGTCGCAAGGTTATGACGCGCTTCGCGGTGGTCTGTAGTGGGGGTGGCCCGTGGACCCGGTGGTTAGCTTAATGGATATATTTGGTATACCTTGATCAAAACCTGCATTAGCGGCGTCCGCGCCGGCCTTAAGGGCAAACCAACTAGTCTATGTGTAACTGTGAAATCCGAAATTGGTCTTGAGGATATTGTTGAGTAAATGAGGGCTCTGTGAGGCTTGAGGGTTGTTGACAAAAGAATACGAGGTCATGATGCATGCTGTTTGAGCACGGACAGCCTCGGCGTATGGCCGGGCGTACACTTTATGAAAGGCCTGGTCCGGAATATTGCTGGAATGATATGAGCGTTTATATGCCTGACCATCATAGCCAAAAAAAAACTGCTTCGAAACAGTCTGGACGCCAATATTTTACTTAACAACGGGCTATTGGCTGAGGCGTTAAAAATAGAAAATATTTCTAGCTTGCCAATGTTTCTTAAACGCGAGCTCTATCAAAACTCCGGTCTGGTAGGGCTTGGTAGAACATCCCCAAGTCAGGAGGGAACTTGAATAGTAAATAATGACGAAGCTAGCACTTGATGTTCTGCCCGGCACCGATGCTATAACCAGGGCTATTGCAGCCTTAGGACTTACTAACCGGGGCTCGTTCTTTAGATCCAGCCTTTGTTAGAGTTTGAATATATGGAATATTTATATTTAGACGTGGAGGCAAGTATGTTAATTATAAACTAGCTAGTATATATAGCATAAAAACCCACTTTTAGAGTCTATAACATCTGCAATACGTTGATTAGGTGCTAGTCTAGCTAGCGGTATAATATTTTGCGGATCAGCTTGTATAGGTGTAGACATGGACATCCCACTTCCGTTGCTTCCTTCGCTAGTAGTATGGTTGATAGCATCAGCACTAAGAAAATCGTGAGCTGGCCCATGAAACTTATGTATACGTGTGGCGAGGTCTTTTTGCTGCCAAATCCACCATATTCGATCCACTTGAGCATGGTGTAAGAAGAAAACGGGATCTGAAATTCATTAGATATCGTAATTGCATCAGAACCGAGCATGACTACGAACCATTTGGAGCTGTTAACGATAACCAATTGCCGCTAATAATTTCAGGAATGGCATTATGTGGCCTAAGCTTAAACTTTTTGAAGAAAGAATCGAATTTCGACTGATTGAGAGTTTTTGCTACCTTCTTTGGAGACACGAATTGGCCCAGATTGTGACTGAGACTTTCCTCCCCTTCGGTTTCGCGTGAGGGGAAGTCTCGTCCTAAACAATGCGGCGAGTAGCTGCCGGGCCCTTTAAAGTGTCTCCAATTATCCATCCACCCTGTCTTACAGTGCCAGCAGCTAAAACCAGACACAAACTATTATTCACAAGTAGCAAGAATCAGGTGCTGGGTGGCTTAGAAAATATAGCTCTGTGATCCGACGGGATTAAGATCTCTAAGTAAAATGAGGTGCTCGTAAAGATATAGTCAGATCAATACTGTCCCGATACATAGTTATGAACCAAGAGCCGGACCTATTCCATACGTTCTCGTACATGTAACCTTGGCACCCATCAGATAAAGCAAGCCAGACTCATGCTCCCATCTACAATCATGCTAAATACAGTGATAAAGCTTGCGCTCGAACTGCATTAAAACAGAACAGTTTCAGCAATCTCTTCAAGCAAGGCCCAGCCTGCGCATAGAGATCTGTCGCAACATTTCCTCTTCCTGGGCCGGCTTTCTCTCGCTCACCTTAACCACCATCGGAGTCGCTATCCAAGCAGGACATAAACAGCTCACTCGAATGCCGTGCTCGAATAGATCAGGTGCTACAATAAAGTCAGCCAATAGGTGCTAAGGAATAACCATGCGTAATAAGTTAGACGGACATGCAGTCTTCATCAGGCCAACTAAGCTGGACCCTCCCCCTGCGACCGACCCCCCCACGACCCAACTAGCCCTATTTTAACCCAACTTTAAAAGAAGCCCAAAAAGTGAGTAATTTAGCTATTATTATTCTATTATCGGCGTTTTTCAAATATAATACAGTTTTCGATCTCCGTTTCATTTTCTTATGCCGGTTCCGGGGTCTTCTCGGCGCGGCTCGGTATATTTATATTGTTGGCTTTATTTTTATAGATGACTCGACTTTGGATCCGCCGCTTTGCCCTCCAGATATTTGTTATTTGAATAAAGCGTTTTCTAGGCGCTATTTTGACAGCTTTACGGGTTTTTTTTTTTTAGGTTTTTACTTTGTTCCGTAGATATACGTTTTAAGTCTTTAACTCGGCGATTTATGTTATTGTTGTATTTAATATTTTAGTAGCTTTGAAAGTCTAAAGCCGTTAAGTAGTACTGCTAAACGGCGTTTTCGAACGAGCTAGTTTTTGGCCTGTCCGGATTAAATTATTACCTTTAAATAGCGTTTTAAAAGCCGTTGGACTTGCTATTTCTAATATCGTTGGCGTTTTCGGCCGTTTTTAGATTTCGGCCGCTTTAGCCGCCTTCCGGGCTAGACCTTTTTTGTGGAATATTACAAAACGAGAAAATAACGGCTTTTTTCGGTTTCGTAGAATAATCCTTACTGTATTTTAAGTTTTTATAATAATAATTTAAATTAAAATTTTTATTTTAGCTTTCCGGAAATATTTTATAACTTTATATTTATTTAGCTTAAAGCTAAAAATTTCGGAAATTATATTACGAAAAAAACTTCGAAGTATTTTTTTTATTAACCCGAAGATTTCGATATTTAATATTTATATTATATAACTATAATAAAATTTATAAAAAATTAGCTATATTTTATTAATAAAATAAAACTATAAAAAATTATCGTTAATATAGTTTTTATAACTATTATAAATTAAAATAATTTATTTATTATTATATTAAATTTAAATATATAATAAAAAGAAATTTAATAATTAATTTATTACTATAATATTATTAATTTATCTATTTTTTAACGTCCGGAATTTTTAAAAGTCGAAAACGGCATTATTTCGGTCTAGAAACTACTATATTTAAATTTCGGCTTTTTTAAAAATAAGAAACGGCGGCAAAATTTTTCTAAAACTAGATATATATTTAAAGGCTATAATTTATTTATTTCGAATAATATCTTTTTTTAAAACTACGTAGTTTTTAGTTTTAATAATAATAAAATAGTTACTGCTAATTTTTTGGCCGATTTTTATTTTGTCTATATTATAGAATCGGTTTAGAGAAATTTCGGCAATTTCCGGAGTTTTAAGTTAGTTAAAAAAAATATTAATATTAATTATAGAAGCGCCGTTAATTTATTAATATTAGACAATTTTATTTCGTATAGATTATATTTTTAGATTCCGGTTTAGAAATTTATTATACTATTTTTTACCGAATTTATATTTAAAATTAGAGGTAAAAACTATATTTTAAGCTATAACTCGGAATTTAAATAACGATATTATAAAACCGAGACGAGCCTGACCGATAGCTTAACGGGCTAACTAGCCTTTTAGTAATAGAGACAAGACCTGTTGGGAAGCCGAGGCTTCGGTATAGGTCGGTATATCTTAGAGCCGGCGCCGTATATAGCTTTGGTCAACTTTATAGTATTTTAAGGTTTGCCGTATCGGAGCTCCGAGTTGGACAGCACAGAGGGCAGCCTTAGCCCGAGTTTGGAGGTCATTAGAGGTTATGGCTGAAAAGAGGGGTCAAAAGTGATGAGAATGAGAGTAAATTGAGATTTGAGAGAGATTGGCAAGTGTGCCATTTTCATAGCTGAAAGTCGCGTTTTGTGGGGTCAACGCGCTACGCGCTGTGGGTCGCGAGGGGGTCGGTCGCAGGGGGAGGGTCCAGCTTATAGCATGTTTCGAAGTATTAAGGCCGCGGAGCGCCATCAAAGACAGTAGAAAGCCGATATTCACAATTAATTCGTAGGTTCCCCTTTCTTGTCACTGACATATCATAAGGCATAAGCTCCTGAAGTCTCATGGCCGCTGTGACCGTGTTGGTGATCAGAAAAGTCCCAAAGATATTGACATTCTGCGTGTTTTTGATCAACGCAATAGTCAATCCGTCCGCAACGCTCAACCATCTGCACCACAATAGCCTTTACGTCTGATTCGATCGTAATATCTAGTTAGATAGCTTTAAATATAAACTCAAGATAGGTCGCGACGGACGAACGTCCTGGGCCGTCTGCTCAACTGCTCGTAAGTCAATGTCGGTTACGAAGATTAAACGAGCACCAGCTTTGGCAAAGATATAAGCGCACGCTTTTCCAATGCCCCTACCGTTGCTTATAAACGTTAGCTAGCCCGATCGATAGCGTAGGAGGTAATGAGATACCTCCATCGGTAATGAAAGCATTGCCCGTGATGTTCATGTTGCTTGCAGAATTTGATTGTCAAATTATTGTTCTTTGTCAAGATCTTGATATAAAATGCCGATATAAAAATACTAGATAAGGTTCTCTGCACGATAATGGAAGTTCCGTACTTCCCCTAAGCTAGATATAAACGGTTGGGTCTTCCGCGGGACGCCCACTAGTTGGCTATAGTTAGTTGATCGTAATATTCCTGGTGAAAGAGGCCAACCGTCTAGCATGGGTATATAGTACGATATAGTGCCTGGCTCATGCGCAATCCATCTTACCTTGCTTATCGGCTTGGGCATGGAGCCAGCCTATATGTTAGCATAGTCACATCAATCCAAGAAATGGCTTATGCATATGGGAACGTACTCCAAGTAAGAAAATATTTGCGCCCTCTGTTGTGCACATCACAGCATGATCAATTTCCAACCACGATGATGTGGTAGTCACCATTCGTGCGCGTTTGGAGCTTACAAAGTCAGCTGGGAGCTTGGGCTATGGCTGCTAACAGCGATCAAGAGCCAGATAGACATCAGAAAGGGGATATCGTCCTCTAAAGTGCGGCTTGTCCAGCTTAAAACCATCTTGGAAAGGAGTTTCAAAGATGTTCTCTCTAAAATTCGTTGATTCAGGAGCAATAGCAACATAGACCGTGGTAGTTCATCAATACGATCATCCTCTATTAGCAAGAAGCAGGTCTCAGACTTCAAAGCCGTGGCTGAGCACATAATATCACAAATATCCCACTTAGCTTTACCTTGGTCTCCCAATCATGATTTACTCACTATGGTTACCTAATACTATCCAAACAATGCCAAATTATGGAGATTAATACCATCCTCTCTTAATAAGCAATTACGCCTAGTTTTTAATTCTATAGTCTGGGCTACAAGACAGCCGGCTTATCCTAGATGTTCAAGAGTTGTCTTTCCTGCACGTAAATCCATAGGAGTGTAAAACTCTATTATACACATGGGGCACTCATCAAAAGTTGGGAATCATTCTTGTCGCCACGGACGACAATGCTGAATATTTTGAGTTGCCGTTGACACGAACCTTATGCGTATCATTGCAGCACCTTCGGTTGTTTGATAGAGCTTTTGATACATGGACATAATGTCAGAAATCTGGAAAATAAAAGCCGTGGCCAAATAGCGGTATTTAATATGTAATGTGATAATCCCCCGAGTCTTCTGAAGGTCAACGCAACACAACCCAATCAAGCTCATCGTCCGTCTTATCTCGGAACGCCTCACCAAACATAACGCCATCAACATAACAGTCGCCGACAAGATCATGAATAGCTACACTATGCTTGCCGATCTTCAATGTGGGCACGATATTGGGATATTCGGGGAAGCTTCGGATCTCACGCGTCACGAACGGCACTCGACCCCCGATCAGCACGTATATCTAGTCGCCGAACTGCGACATGCGTAGAACCAAGCCGACGGCCCCTTCATTGGTGACGGCTAAAGCTTTGAGCAAAGGATCTCAAGCTTCCACTTCTCGACTGTTCCTGCATCATTCGAGATATCTAAGAAGCCACCGGTACAGCCCTTTTTAAATAATGCCCATATTTTGTCGCGATCACTATCACTAACTTTGACTTTAGTCGCCAAATCGTCAATAAATATTTTAAAAACCCGGCGCCAGTACTAGATCTAAGCATCAACGTCGGCCAATTAGTCGTTTTTCATTAATGCAGGGTCGGGCACATCTATAATCAAGGGTTTAATCACATAGATAATCCGGTCGGCCTGAATGCCTTTGGAAATCAGAAATATTTCGACGCTTCTTTGTTGTACAGCCATGTCCTACTCTGCCGGCCGTCTGCATCAAACTTGTCGTAGACCAGATGATGCTCCCACCAAGAAAATCCGTCAATAGACTGGTTTAAATCCTCCCTCAAGTCGACGGCCCAGCTAGGTAGTCCGGGCAACGTATGCGGTGCTCCACTTTGCCCGACCCAGTGCCTCAGGTTGTTAATCTGGATCAATTCGAGCCCGATTATCTTTAATAAGTCGACAATATCGATCTTATAATCAGCCGACTAGATTCTCTCGAAGCCGATCACGTATATCAATCCCAAAAGGCCGTAGTTTATCCCGGGGTCCGTCGCGGTTCGGGAGCGGAAGCGGTAAAAGAGGTCGATCGGCGTTACTAACTCTCCTGCTATCATTTGGAAACTGTATATTGGCACAGTAAAGAAGAATATCGTTGTGTCAAGATGAAAGAAATCCCCAAGATCAATTAGTAACTGCGCGATACCTATTCCCGGTAAAGATGTGAGGAAAGCTTGCGCATACAGCATCGACTTCCATAGGATAGAAATATCCCCCCAAACAAGATTACTCGTCCTTGGTAGAACTATTTCCTGTACTGTCCATATGCGATGCCACCATGACGCGTTCATCATAGTGCGAAGTGCAAAGCCAACACCCCTTCTCTGGATTTCTGTTGCGAGGGTTGACGGGCAGGGGCCGTAGCAGTCATTGTTCAGAAATTGTATCAAGTCCACAACACCACTCGCGTCTTGTGGCACGACTGATTCCGGGCCTCTGCGATAATCGCCCAACCAGCACACGCATGAGATACCGCCCGAGTAGACTCGTCGCATCACTGTTCTCACGTAATGAAAGTCGGATCGAATTGACGATTGTAGGTCTAATGGAGACGTAGATAGGGATTAACGCGTCACGTACGATTGATCTGAACCTCCTTCTCCGTAATTGTGTATCGAATCTATTTTTTCGTGGATTCTTCCCCTCTATGGGTCGATACAATTTGTATCAGTCATCTCCCCAAAAACATCATTCTAATTAATGCAGATGGCATCAACCTAAATCAAGCGACTCCGATCCGTGTGACGTAATTGCTGCAACGCCGAATACAGATTATCCGTTACTTCGACGCGGTGGTCTTAGACGAGAATGGTCCGATGCTTTATGATGGGACCCCAGCAGTACGACAACGTCTCGAACTCGATACCGTCGTCATCATCGAGGTCTCTGATACGGTACCGACACTTTAACTCGCCTTCGACGGCCGGACCCCTTTCTAACTCGAGAACGCGGATGAAGGCCTTCTCCAGATCCAGCGGAGGACAGAAGGTCGCTACTGTTACGACTGGGTCGTGGGGGTTATCACCCTCTCTCATCGCTTAGGACTTTGGCGCGTCGCCACCTTGCTCGGATGTTATCCCTAACGACTTCTCGGGCATTTCTTGAAGTAAAGAAGCGGTAAATCCAAAAACTTATAGTCACCGCCTTTTCCATCAGTTGAAAGAGCAGAACCGAGACCATCTTACAGCCATCTCAACCGATCCAACTCGTCCTTCTGTCAGCCACGACATATATAAGGTCGCAAATAATATAGTGGGAAAGCAGGGGCCGGACTACATTCGGGACCTAGTCGGGTTAGAAGCGGGGAGCATCAGGGTGCATTGCAGCTAACCAATCCTGGCGAGCAGTGCCGGCCGGAGTACTGCAGGTATAAAAAGGGGAGAGCTGGGCACAATAAGTGATCTTGCGTAATAAAAGCAACTTGTAACGAGGAGGATAAGCTGATTTATCGATCGAGAGTATCAGTCATGACATGTTATGTTCCTTTTCATCGTTTTCTTTGATTGAGCTACTCTGCCTATTCAGGTAGCTACTGTTGCGCTACCTAGCTTGTGTCTTGATATGATGACAAGTACAAGTCTCGTAGCCGCAGGAGGGTGAGGTCAAACAACTCTTCAGCCACTTGACTCCCATTACCATTCAGTCTATCTTCACAGCCATAAACCAATTCGTTATCTGATCTAAGTTTGACGAGAACCGAATGTCTTTCGCTACTTCTCGTAAATGATATTACGCCAGTCAGGTCCGTAACCGCTCTTCCAAATTTCTTCGATCTTTTTGGCCATATCTTCGTTTACGTCGCTCCAGCTCTCTTCCGCAGTCTTGTCCTCGTGTCTAGTGAGAGTCATGATATCGAAGCGGTAACCTGCTTAGACTCTGCGCGAAATGTTTGTTGGATTTTTTATACTAATATTTAGCTCCGAAAACTATGATATATACGATATAACGACCCTGCCGAAGCCCAGAACGTTAATATGAGAACCGTAAATATGATCTAGCGACAGGGCGATAAATTCGGCACGGACAAATTGCTTCGTCGTTAAGTTTCGGAAGATCCATTTTTGATCTAGGGGAAAATAGGTTTTTTTTCTGTATAGTTCAAAAGCTAAGTTTTACGAGCGAATAAATTTATATATAGGCTTTTTTTTTTAACTTATAACGACTGCAAATGTTTTTTAATAAACAAGATAAAGTAAAGAAGTTTGATCTATATTTTTTGTTTTTGTTCTCTACTTCTAAAAAACTATAATACGTAAAATAGTTAAGCGTAAATAAATCGTTAGGAAGATAATATTTTTCTTAGAAGTCTAGATTATTTGGATTATCCGGACTATTTTCGTTTTTACAATTTATCTTTCGGCTAAACGCCGTAATTTTGTTTGTCGAGAATAGTCTCGGTAAATAGTCTTTAGCTTTGACGTTTTAACCTACGTAGATAATATTTGTGCTAGCTTATTTTTTATAAGGTAATAAATGGTATTTTTGCAAGCATATAAGAATTAAAGACTAGAATTCGTGGCTTACGAAATAAAAGTTTATTACGTTTCCGATATTATCTTTGAGAAAAGATAAAATCGATAGAAAAAGCTCGGTTAAGAGCTTAATTAATGTGTTATAGGTTTTTATTCTAGTAGTAAAATAGAACTATTTAGAAACCGTGATTTTTTTTGTCTCATTGTATCCGCACTGCCTAACGTTTTATGCTTGGTTTTTGGGCAAATTGTTATTAGCATTGACGCGTTTATCTTTTTTTTAAATAGCAAAACTACTGATATAAAGCTAATATTGAGCCGGTAAACGCAAATTTTCTAATTATGGTATAATAAAAACGACAAGTAGATATATAAGCTTCGTCGCTAAGCTATTAAAAAGGATTTCGCTTAGTTTACCGGACTATTCGATAGTTTTTTGAGCTCGAAAAGCTATGAGTTTAAAGTTTTATTTTATAACGGTAGTAACTTAACAATTATATTCGAAGCGTTACGATTGTTGTTTAGAAATTTTATTTTCGGTTTTAATATACTAATTGTTTAAAGTTTTGCTTAAGATTTAAGTTAGCTTTGAAAAATAAGAGTGGTAAAAAAAACTGATTTTTTTAAGGCTAGCTTATTTAAGTTTTAATTTAAAATTGCTTAATTTAACTAATAAGTAGTTTTTTATTTAATTTAATATTTAGCGACAATAAATATTAAGTTTATTTATATCTCGAGGCTACATTTTGGCAGTAGGTAAGGCAAGAAAAATGGAAATTATAATAAAGCGTATAGGACTGTTAAGTTTAATTATTAACAAGGGTAAGTAAGCGCCAGTCAGTGACTTTGGTTATTGATGGCGGCTGGTTTGAGATAGAGGAAGATGCGTTCCGCTGGGGTATTGAGCTTGGGATTTTGGCAAAACCGACGCAAGTACTAGCCATAGCGAAATCTGCCGTAGAAGGAACAGAGGGCTCTGTTTTGAGATTTCTTGTGCCTGAATTTTATTTTACTAATATGTTGTATGCGTAACAGTCCAAAACTATCCCCTAATCTAAGAATGGGAGGTTTTCGACCAATTATTAATTGGCAGTAGGCGTCTACTGTGCCAGTAGACAGGGCCTACTATTATCACTAGCGCGCACATTTGTGCCTGCCAGATCTCCAAGTACTTGGTGTTGAACTTTTCCATCTGAGCAGCAATCACCATTATGTATTTGAAGATGTACGCCCCATTCCGGACATGCTTTCAAAATTTTCAACCTCGCGCACATTCGGTTCACCTTCTGCCGGGCGGACTTTCTGCACTCGCTCTGAGATTGCAGTCCATGTTCACATCATAACCCCTCTCCATGCGATGACATAGACCCTTTCGTCGTCAGAGCTCTAGAGTCTTTGGATCTGAACCGGAATGTCACATCCCGTATTGTTCTGATCGACCATGATTGTTTTCATCCTCGCGACAGAGCCATCTCGCAGTGGTCCTCCCTCTTGCATCTCCATCTCAGGTATATCGTGGTCCCAGGCGCCGTAGTTATGTGAAGTTGGTCATGATGTTGAAGACATGCTGGGGAGATGCGTTGATGCATACAGTGGCACCGGCAGTGAACTGAATGTCAGATCTGCAGAGGCTGACAGCCTCGCGGATGTGCTCAAAGCTTGTCATGAATGATGCTGTTTGGGATTCACATCAAGTGTGTAGAACATGAGGACGGTTTCAATATGTACCTCATTGACAGAATCAATATTTAGAGCACATCTTCTCGGGTGTGACGTCAATGTATCCTACTCCAGTATAGCAAGTTGGCTCCATGCTATAGCGGCTAAAGCCCACGAGCCCCGCACGATGGTCATTTTATTTGTCGCATCTGCGAGGGAAAGGTCTTAATAACGGGTCAATGATGTCGCTTCCGCCTATCGCTCATATTGTTTGGGCTCTCTGCCGCATGGGATTTCAGTTCTGGTTGCCGAGATCCTGACAGGGATTGTTCATAGCTGAAGATGCGTAAACCACTATGTCTCACCGGGCCTAGACAAGGGCCAGTTGTGCGCGGCGGATCACAGCTCTAGAAGTGAACCACCCTGCACTGCCCAAGTCGTGTTAGTTCAATAGCCACATCGCAAAAGCAGTTATTGTGACTTAAAGATAGACGCTAATGACTCCTGATACTTTGACGTCCTTTATTGGTGCTTGTTGAAAATATCGTACAAGCTACAATGGCCGAAACATCCGACTCTCCTTACAAGCCACTGCCAAACGCCACTTCTATCCGCATTCTACTCCTAGCTCCGTCCGCTGATGAGGACAGCGACCTTTCCTGTTGGCTTATCCCATCAGACCTCGATAGCGATTCTCGCCTAATCTCAGGCTAGGCTGCTTATGGAAATGACAATCCAAATGTCGCAAAGCATGTTGCGGTATTCCGTGGGTGTAAAATGAGTGTCAGAAAAGACTTGTGTATGACCCACATCCGCGTTTCGCGTTTTTAATTTCCTAAACCGCGTCTGACAACCTTTTTTTTTCAATACCATATTTTTAATAATGTATTGTATTTTACGTAAAAAATTGGCTATATTTTTAAAAGGTAATAGTAAAGTTTTAAAATAGTTGTTTTTAAAAGTTTATGCAATAATTATAAGTTAATTTTTAGACGGCTATCGCTAATACGATATCGTGGCCTAATTTTGTTGCTATTGCAATATTATTTTTAATATATAGAAGGCCTATTAAAAAGAGGGAAAAATTACTACTACTAAGCCTTTTAGGCGCTTTTTGAAATTATTGCTTTGCTAGAGGGTAAATTTAATCAAAATTATACGAAAATCGTCCAAAATTTTATTCAAAGCTTTTATAAAAGAGATTAAAGCTTATTTTAAAGTTTCGCTAAACCGTAATATTATTAAATTATATTTAAAAACGTTTAATATTAACTATTTCCGAGTACGGCGCCGAATTTATTTTTCGTTAATTATAGTAATTTCTAGGCTATTATTTATTATATATTAGTAACAATATAAACGTTAATTAATAAAAATATATATAAATAAATAATAAAATATATATAGCGCTAATTTGTTTTATTTTAGAATATTTATAATAATAAATGTTTTATAGTATCCAATTTTAACAGTTTTTTTAGATAGTATTTTTGCTATAATAGCGAGGTATTTAAAAAGGAAATAGTCGATATAAGTATATATATAAAGGTAAAAATTTTATTTATAATATAGGGTATTATTTAGAAAAGTAGTAGGTTAAAATTGATTTTTATAAAGCGCGACGAAGAATTTTTTAGTAGAAGATATATTTCTAAGTTTTATATAAAAACTTTAAAAAAAAGTTTACTACTTTATTATATATTAAATAATTAGTTTTAATAAAATAATATCGTAATTTATATATTAAAGCCTATATAAAAATAGTTCGAAAAGCGTAAAATTTAAATAATTAAATAGCTACTATATTTATTTAATATAAATTTTATTAAATACGTTTAATATATAATAAAAGCTATATTATATTACTGCTATTTAAATATTAATAAGCTTAAAAAAAACGAGGCTAATATTATATAGTTAAAAAAATAGATTAAAAAAGCGTAGTAGGAAGTTTTTTAAGCTATAATCGATAATTTTATTGATAGTATACTTTGTAGGTTGCAAGTTTTGTGGAAGGCGGAGGGCTGGTATATAAAGTATTGAAAACTACGTTTGTAGCTTTATTTTGTACTAAATTATATGTGGCGATAGTTTTATTTGGCTGAGATATCGAGTGTTGAAGGTGAGGGTGTAGATGAAGGGAGTATATAAAAGTGGGCCATGCACAAGTCTTTTTTGATACTTATTTTACTTCGAATGGGCACGGGCGCGAATTTACGGTTCCTTTTGACCATCTCCCTAAATAAGGTTTCGATGCAGCAAATGTAGCCTTGTATCCGTTCCAAAATTACACAACACTCTCGTATATATGGGGCGACATATTAAATCCTTAAAAAATCCTCGTAAATAGTTCGATATACGTTTCTATTACTCGGAATCTGTTCGATTTCTTACGTTTACTACAAGGGACTAAGTATAGTTGCCGACTTTAGGTCGATAGTATATATATTAATTAGGCTGCCGAGCCGGAGAAAAAAGGTCAGATTACTTTAATGCAACGAATTTATAAGCACGGAATGTTCTTGCTTATACTTCTCTACTATTAATATTTAATACGGCTTATTTTATAGCATGTAAAGAAATAATAGTTGAGGCGATATAAAAATATTAAAATACGCGACGAAAGTAAGATAAAAAGCCTAAGCCGGAAAATAATTATTTAAATATTAATTTAAACACGATTATTAAGATTGTAGATAATATAAAGCAGCAACAAAAAGCTTCGGTTAGAGAGATGCAACAAATAAAACAAGGTTTTTATTTTAAAGATTTTAGCCTCCCGCCGAAAAATAGCCTACTATAGAACGTTTAGCGTAAATTTTTAAAGTTAGATTACTTTTCTTGAATTTAGATACTACAAAAATTTATTTTTACATAAAAAATAAATTTCTAGTTCGGCTAAAAGAATATTAACGCCTAGTTTATAATAGAAATATTTATAGCTTTTTAAAAGTATAGCAAAATATCGAATTAGAGTTATACAATACTACTGAACGCAAAAATACTAAGCGATGCAAAAAAATCGAAAACTATTAAAATAAAAACTCCTTTTGCTCAAAAAATAATTTTCCGAAGGATGTACGTTTGAAATGGCGAAATTAAGAGGAACTTGGTTAATATATTAAGATTAGCTGCAAATTTCCGGGCAACAAATCCAAAAGACAAAATATACGACGTCTTAGATCTAACCGCAAATGCTAACGTTTATATCGAGCATATTAGTTATTCAGCTAAAAATTTATATATATATATATTTTTTCGGTTTACGAAACTCATTGTAAATCGAGGAAATAGGTTTAAGCTTTTATTGTAGGTCGAGTTTTTCCAACTAGACTTTGAACAAGGACAGTTCCTTTCTTAGGTGCCGGTAAATCTTAACCTAAAAAATGTCACTGTCACTTTTACTAATTTACTGCTAGCGCTAGATAAGTAGAATAAAAAATATCATAACTTTACGTTCGAATGACTTACTTCCTACGCAGATGCGAGTGATGGACGACAACAATATCTTTATAATACACGGTGCTCTTTTAGATGAAGTCGAGTATATCTGTGACATCGCGTTTAGGGCAAGAGTCATTTACGGCATTCAAAAGGGGGAAACTACTTTCACGATTCCATTTGTGCGCAGTTTTGAGATGATTTTATCCAAACTGGGTCTCATGCAAAGTGGTAGTGACGGTGCATATGAAAAGGTTCTTCAAGATGTGTTTGATGTCCTAACACAACCGTCTCCTGATGCTTTGGGAGCTGCGGACCACTCCAACTCACGTAGTATGGGAACGGAGTCTCCTTCGATTCCACCAGCAAGCAATGAACGCGAAGCTCGCCAAATCAAAACTTGGCGCGATGGGTTTCGGTGGTTTCTCAATTCCATGGTTTCATGGACACAAGCAGGCAATGATTACACCGACGATCGATTCTCGACATTTTCCACCCACGGCCACCCGGAATTTCGTGTGTTCTTGACCTGAGTTTTTGAAAAGGTGGGAAACCGTCGCTTGTGCATCACGAAGAGTGGTAGAATTGGGATAGTGCCGAACACGAGTCTTGTCAAAGATCGCATCGCACTCTTCGATGGCTGTGATAACACCTTCATCTTGCATCCTGATTTGGAGGGTGAGGAAGGCCATAGTCTAACAGCTGGCAGCTCTGATGAACGTTACCGACTCGTTGGTGCAGGGTATTTTAGCAATAGTTGGACCGTGTCGCATGACTACCCAAACACTCCTCATCAGGATATCTATATACTTTGAAGGTCGTCCAGGGGTCATTTCCGAATGTAGCTTGATAGATCGCTAAGCTTGGGGTTTACGGCATATGGGCACACCTAGGGTCTTCATTAGCTTTACTATCAAGGATACTTATAGGTACGTCAGCATCATACACCGAATGGGTCCCCTTCTCCGTCGTTTTGCCATATGTTACAATTTACTTGGTGTAGCCTGTTACTATAACAATGTACCATCAGTTGTCAAGTGAACTTGCTTGTATATATATCTAGCCACTGTTCCCCTATTGCTTGATGGAGATGGAGTTGGGAGATATTGAGTAGCTTTCCGGACCTTACTGCCGATATTTGATAGGAAAGATCGTCATACTGCAGATTCAGAGATATCCTGTTGTCTTCACGAATCATGCAGCTCATCCTTGGCTGATAAAATCTGGTGATGTATCGAGCATATCTAAAGTCCTAGACAGGTAGATCCGAGCCGTTTAACGGGGTCATGGGTGTTGTGAAACTAAAGCCATAGAACAATCATTGGCTTATAAGATGCAAGGACATTCACTGCTCTTGGATAATTTATGAACTTTGAAGTCATCCGAACGTGGATCTTACAGGACGCTAAGCTTCGTAAGTGGCTATATATTTATGGCTGCAGATTGAACCCCTTCCGAAGCAAATCCAGCCATCAGGACCTGACAGCCTGGTCCCAATGGAGCGAGCTCATATCTCTTGTCGTTCACCGCTTTGCTGGCTCTTGTAATTCTGAACTCCCATCACCCCAGAGCGCGTAGTGTCGCGACTGGATACGCACACAACCGTTTGAACGTGCAAAAGTACCATGATGTCTCTGCGTGGTATCTTGTGTCTGATCACTGTGCTAAATTAAGCATGATTTGTATCATCCCTATATTGACATTGCGTGCAAAGGGTCAGGCAGGCAGGAATTCTCGGTGTTCTTTTTGATTTACAAAGCCCGCCTCTCAACTCAAAGATGTTCGAAAGCTGGACAACGTAATGTCCAATTTATCCTTGTAATCAAGCACTAGCAACTTTCTACTCCGTGCGTCGATGATTCGATCACGCGGTATCTTTTTTTAGTCAGATCTTCAGGTTCACGGACTCCATGGAGACCGCAGTATGAAATATGTTCTTGTATTGCATCTCTAGTTTATTTTTGCGGGTTGGGATCGACATAAATTGATTTTGAAATAGGGTTTATGAAATGGGGTTTACGTGATTACTAGGAACTTGTATACTAGCTTTGATTTGCATTGATTTAGTTAAGAAAGGACATGCGCTTTCCTTTTTACATTATAGCTCCTTAAAAGGATACTTGAAGCCGTATTAAGTGTAGTCCTTACGTGATTATCCAGTAGGCATTAGGCCTCAATGACTGCAGCTTCGCTGTAGTTAGTTATAGCTGAGGTGAAGTTCTCGAGCTCCATTTCAATCCCCGCTTGATCTATATACAACTTATAACTCTACGCGTATTGCGATCTCCTGCAAGCAAATTCACGTACTGTTATACCGATCCCTTAATGCCTTGATACTCTATACCTACAAAACGGCGATGCACCTGTTTCCAGAGACACGTGGGTAAAGGACCTACTTTTCTGACCGACTAGAGATGCCGGCTAGTTGCCATTAGATTGCTACTCCAGACCTGGCTCTACCGCGTAGCTGGTAAACTCCACTAAGACGCAGTATTATTGATGTTAGCGCTGGCTTAGTGCGGTCCGGACCTTTATGTGCAGGGGCAATGACGCTACTATTGGCTTATTCACTCCATCTAGATTCGTGATTTCTACTAAGCCTTGTTTATATTGGGTGTAGGGTCTCGAGCTAATTTTGATAGAGAAAAAATATTGTCATAGACGAGCTGAATGTGAATAGCGTGTAGAAATGAACCACTTGATCAAGAAGCGCGTTAGGAATTTCGGAATAAAATTGAATATATATACTTATTCCATCAGGGGGGGGATTTCCTGGTTCTAGTTTTCGCGTCTTACTGCTTCCTCGCCTATCCCCCATAGACGTGTCGTACACGGAAAGCTTCTTTCGTTGACACAGTTCTAGCAATAGCTATGGTTTCGCCATCTTCCCTGGGTTTTGCATTATCTGCATTTCTTTCTACATTTTCACTCGTGCGTGCGGATTGCCCATCAGGCTACCCGTGTGAAGGCATATACCCTTTATTCCTGAACGTAAATGACTTCGACGATGGAGTAGATTCGACTTGTGTGGTCGACCCAAACGACAACTCATTTGTCGAAATTGTGTTCGAAGTCTGGTAATTATATCTAGAAATCCCAAAACACCATTAGATGCTAATTCACGATGCGTTTAACACAGTCCCTGTGAGGCTGAAACCTTCTTCGCGTCAGCAACTTACACGGGCGTGGACAGCTAAGTCACTGCCGTCGCTAATCTTGGCTCGAATCCGCTTGATGGCGGCACCTCATACACGGTGACCCAGTCTTTCCCAATCCCCTACAACGCAGTAGCTACTGGTGGGGACGTCACCGTATCGGCGACTTTCACCGCAGGAAACAGTGATTCCGGAATCTATCCCGGTTTTGTAAGTGCCGCTCACCAGTTATCTACAAATCCTACAGGAGACGTCTCACGCGAGTATCCTTCGGCCGAAAGACATCTATCCAGACCTTATTTGTTCAGTCATGCAGTGAAAACTGACTTTCAATCAGGGCTGGATTCAATCATTCCAGGTGACGCAGACGACCGTGCAAGCTACGACGACGGTGACTATCCCTTTGACATCTACTACAACAACAACAACGACTTCGACAGAGACCGATACTGTTTCAGTTCCCCAGTCGACCTCATCAACGGAGTGCGATGCACCAACATCGACTGTGACAGCCTCTACTTCAACATCTTTCACCACGTCTACAACACTGCCGCCGGCAGTCACGACAACATCAACCGTGTCGAGCACCGACACGGATACTCAACTTGTCACACAAACAAGCTATATCACGCAGTTGACGAGCACTAAGCCTTGCATCACCGGAACCTCGACCATCAGCTCTACTTCGACATCTGTTGTCACATCTGTGGTTATTCCCTCGGCATCAACTACCACCAAGTTTACCAGCAGCATCAATTCCGTCACCGTTACATCAACATCGACAATCCATGAAACTCAGTGTTCTGTTACTAAGAATTGCCCTACCGGTACTGTGACGAGGGAGACTTGTACGACTGTCAAGAAGACCTCCACTCCGTCCGCTCGTACAGTGACAACAACATCGTACCAGGTTCAAACAACAACTTTGTCATGCATACCAACGGGCAGGTATAACAGCAAACGGCAGAGACTTGAAGCAAGGGTTACTGCTGTGAACACATTATTTGAAACGCCGTACTGTTACCCACCTGCGGCAACCACAACCGTCACCGATGGCACTATCATCACTTCAGTCAGTTCCACCTTGAGCACAGAAACAGATACTGCCACATCGGTTACGACTACAACAACATTGGCGTACTCGGATCCCCCTACGACCACGGTTTGCTCCTACTCCACGCCAGTGACGACGACCACACCTGTCACCATATCAACGGTATTCACAGCTTCGCCAACCCCTACCAGCACCACCAGCATGACAAGTGTGATCTATGTTACTCAGACATCAACGACCACTTCGACTGTCAGCCCTACACCACTCACTACAACTGTTTGCTTGAATGTCAAAACCACCGTCACCGTTCACCCCGCTATCACCAGCACGTCTTACAGTACAGCTGTGCGGTCCACCGTGACTGAAACGGTGACCAATGTTAGGACTTCCACCATTGTTTCACATACTACCATTACCGTTAGGCCTACGCCCGCGACGAAAACTTTATGCCACTACACACAGCAAACAACAACCTTGACCGCGACTGAAACAACCACTGTCATTGCACCCCGGCAGACTCTCACTAGCACCAAGGTTGTGACCATCACAAACACTCGGTATCCAAATCATGCGACAGCTTGCGGTTCACCGGCGCCTGTGTCTACTACAAAGCCTGACAACTGCCGAAAACCCTACAAGTCGTCGGCTCAGTGATACCGTCCGCATCACTAGAAATGGTTACATAAGGGGAAAGTCTCACGAGAATGCGACGATAACTGCATTTTCACCTGTTTATATAGCCTATACCCCAAGACTATAACCCGAACAATCTCGATACTATCATATACATTAATTTCTGGACAATAACTATGATAGGATAAAACTTGTCTGATACTTTATCAATGATACCGCTACATGTGAGAGATGGAGTTTATTTGATCGCAATGCAAGATGTCGGGGTCCGTTGAGGATGTGGTTAGTTCTAGATCATGAACCCGCTGGCTCAATAGTGTCCCACCCTAACATTGCAACAAAGTTGGTACCTCAGTCCAGCTGGTGCCTCTCAGACTTACCTGTTTTAATGCCTACTTGCCTTTCTGGCGAGCTTTGTGAGCCCCCACAGCATGCTATCATGGCGTTCAAGCTCAGTGAGTTTGCCTGTTTTGAACTCAACCTCAATATAGTCGACAAAACTTGGAGCGCGGTGGAACATTAGGTTCAGATGCGCTGGGGTGACAGCATCTGTATGATGAATGAGCGATCTATAAGGCCCTGGGAACTTGGGAGGACCACTATTCCACACAATCCTAGCCCTGATGATCTCTACTGTGTCGGCGTGCTTCGGATTGTACTTCTTGGTCGATTGGTGATGAAGCACAATGTGGTTTCTTGCATGTGTCTGCAATATCGTTAAAGGGTCAAGATGGGGAGGTACCCCACATAGATTACGATTACATGGACAAGTTTGCCCTGCAATATCATCTCTGCATTGTTCGCCGCGGCCAGAATCGTCAGCAGGTTCTGTTGCCATTTCATATTGCTCCAACTCCTGTACTGTAGCATACACCGATGAACAGTGAAATGGGGTTTTATCACAGCCAGTACAGTTAAGATGCCGGAATGCAATGGGATAGGCATGATGAGGGTACCGTGGCCCGTGTGAATGAGCTGGATCGGACATCCTGAGGGAACCCGTGGGCCAAGCTTTTGGTCTAAGTAACGGGTTTCAGTGAATGCCAGTTATGGGATCTGTTCTAGTTATGACGTATGACTTTATTTGGTATGATGAATAGTGGTGGCAATTTGCGACTGGGATAATGAAGGTTCAGCCTTATGCTGGGCCATCGATTGTATTAATACGTAATTTGGTGTTTCGCATTGTCAGGCCTCAAAGCAACTCTTTACCAAACAATGGTTCTGTATTCAGAACAATGGCCTTGTTCATTACTCATCTCTCTTCAATTCTGTTTGGGTCTACAACAGAAATACTCCTTACCTAGAGGAGAGCTTCGGGTGTTTCGGGAGATATTCCCAGTCACATACAATTATCAGCTTCATATTCAAGGGGAGTTGTTCAAGAAATTAGATCAACTTAGTCGAAGGCACAGTACGTACTCCTAACTACAACTGGTGTGTATTGAATCAATCATATAGGCATTCCATATTTGGAGCAGAAGACATAATGTTGAATACAACTTTATCCCTCTACTTCATACATTTTTTTCCCGGGAAGCTCTCTGTCAATTCATACAACATGCTTTCTGCTCCGGGATTTTGCCTTGAAGTGCTCCTACCATACCTGTGGAAGAACCCGGCGAATAAAATTTTGAACGAATCCAAAATAGCCTTCGCGATCTTCAGTAAGATCATGCTCTCCAGACTCGACCACCTAGGCAATCCCAGTTCTGATGGTTTTATTCCTCGGGGAGAGCAAGACGACAAATACCGGGAATATACAAACAGAAGGATACTGCTGAAGCGAGATGTAACATGCATTCGAAAATGTCTTCTCCCACTCATGGGCTATATAAGTTCAGAATAATCCGTAGACGCGCGAGATGGATAGCGATAAAGTGATGTTAAGAACCCTTGCAGATATGCAAGTTGAGGGATTATTAAGGTGATGCGGGGCAAGGGCGGGATGGCCGCCGCTATGAATCCGGGGCATCCCAGCTCACATGAAGCTTGGCAGAAGAAAGGAAAGAAGTCCATCATGTCGCTAAGCATCCAGCCTGGATAATTGATCGATATTGATTGATACGAGATCAATGGATTGGCCGTGTTTGATTCCCCATGGCCGCCGACGATAATCCTCTCGTTCAAGAGCAAAGCTCCACCGCTGGTCAAACCAGACGCGACAATGTAGGACGCGACGCACCCGCCGCCAACAATGCGACCGATGACGCGCCGCATGCTGCAAAGGCAGCGAAATCAGGCATCATGGCCAAGCTCGGGCTAGACATAGCGACCTTGATGACCATGTTCAAGTGCGACATTCCCTCTGAGTGTAGACTAGTGGCAAAAATTTGATTCGACTGACGCATAACAACCATCTCATAGGGGAGCCATTGCGCCCACGATTGGTCTCGCCATCTACCAATCGTCCCTCGTCGCCCATGAGTTCACGACCGTCGGCTACCTCGTCGGAATCATTTCCGTCCTCTCGCTTTCCATCTTGCCTCGTGGCAAGTTTGTCCAGACACTCATTCTCAACATCCTATTCCTCTGCATTGGAGCTGCCGTCGGACTACTGATACTATGGTCGTCCCTCCAAGCCCGCCTCCATACCGAGACTGTCCCGGCTAGGTACAACTCGAGCCAGGCCGCTGTGTCGGGTGTATGGTTGTTCGCCAACATTTGGATCGTCAATACCCTGCGCGCTAAGTTCCCGAGTCTCAATGTCCCGGGCATTGTCTACTCCATCATGACCAACATCACTTGTACCTTCAGCCCGCTCATGACCACCACTGCCGGCGCAGAATCCCTCATCCTTCGTCTGTTCACCACTATACTGACCGGTTTTGCTGTTGCTACCGCTTCCTCTCTCCTGGTCCTACCCCTAGCAAGCCGCGATGTTACAAAGGGCCAAATGAAGGGGCTTCTCATGCTGCTGCGAGGTGCTGTTGCTCAGGAAAAAATTTACCTGCAGAGTCTAGAGCGCGAAGACATGTTCGCTGTCCCCGCCGACATCAGTGCTGCAACCCACATCAGCCAATCCGAAGACTCCGGCGACGACGGTGAGAAGAAAAAGGCACAGAAAAAGCAGAACAAGGACAAGAAGCAGCCAGAACCTGTGTCAGCTGCCGAAGCCAAAGTCATCAAGGACACCATGTTTAGCATCCGCGCCCTCATAGGCAAGATCTATGTCGACCTTCCTTTTGCCAAGAGAGACATTTCATGGGACAAACTGTCCGCCAAGGATCTTAGCCAAACCTTTGAACTTTTGCGAGGCGTCATAATCCCCATAAACGGCATCAGTACTGTCATTGATATCTTTCAGCGCGTGGCCGAGAAGAGGGGATGGGTCACTACTTCCGAGACACCACTGGAAGTGCTCGCTGAAAAGATCGAGGACAAGCGCGTCTGGAACGAGGTCATGAAACAGCTGCACGAGCCCTTCGAGCAGCTTTCCACTGCCATAGATGAGGGCTTACTCCACGCCGGTATGATGCTCGAGCTCCTTCCTCGGCCAAAGTCTAAGAAGAAAAAGAAGGAGGGAAATAAGCAGGGAAGCATTAGTGCCGATGCACCGGCCACGTCTGACCCGGATGTAGAAGCCCAAGGTGACCTGGTCAGCCCTGGAGATACAGGATTTTATAAAGTCCTCAGAAACAAGATTGAGTCTTTCCAGAATGTCCGCAGTACTTTACTTCGCACATGGGCTATACAAAAGGGCCTCCTGACCGACGACTGCTCTCTTGACGAGGTGAACAACATCCCATTCCCTCAATCGGATCCTAAACACCACAACGAGCAATCTCAGCTGTTTCTACTGCTGTATCTCGAAACTCTGGTAAGACAGCCTTTTTTGGTTGTAACAACCCACAACACCCCCGTCCGATCCGCCTTGGATTAATTGAAGTCATTGAATGTCGCTTACAGCATAATTTTGTTAGATGGAGGCTGCGGGCGAAGCCGTGTTACGTCTCGTTGAATTTTCTCATGCCAAGGTCGCGGATGGCACGATGGCACACAAGCGCCTCATCTACCCGCGACCTAAAGCTTTGCGCAAATGGATCGCCAGCGTCTTTGGGGACGAGGACAAGCAACAAGAGAACAATGCCGATCTCTTCGATTCGGGCATCGCTATTGTGTACATGGGTGACAGCTTCGCCATAAAGAAGGACCCCGAGCATTTACCCCCGACTACTGTCTGGCAGCGTTTAGGGAATGGGCTCCGAGTTGTGTCCAAATTCTTCGGGTCTGAAGAATCCACATTTGGATTTCGTTGTGCTTGTGCGACGCTCACAGTCGGCATCGTTGCCTTTCTCGAGAGCTCTTACGTATTTTTCCAGGAGCAGAGGCTAGTGTGGGCCATGATCATCATTGCCATTGGCATGACCCAGAGTTCGTATCACCTGCTTTCCCTCCAGGCGGCTTGGCTTGTATGCTGACCTGATTCGCCTCTGTAGCTGCCGGACAATCGATTTGGGGCTTCTTTTTGCGCATTTCAGGAACACTCGCAGCTGCGATTTTCTCACTCATCATTTGGTATATCGTGGACGGGAAAACAGCTGGTGTCTTGGTCTTTCTCTATCTGTTCCAGGCCTTGTCACTCTACTTCCTTCTTAAATTCCCAAATCTCATTCCTGGTATTATGATCTGTATGGTTACGCAAGTCTTGATCATTGGCTATGAGCTGCAAGTACTCAAGATTGGGATCGCTGCGTCCGAGGCAACAGGACAAGTGTACTACCCGTAAGTCGTTAACGGAAAGCCCACACACATCCTCGTACTCATAACCCTTGGATAGGATCTACGAACTCGCGTTCTATCGTCTGGCTACCGTCGCTGGTGGCTGCCTCGTTGCGTTCTTCTGGACCGTCTTTCCATCTCCATTAACCGAGCGCACATGGCTACGTCGTGACCTCTCAGCCACGCTATATTTGCTTGCCAATTACTTCAGTGTTATCAACGAAACACTCAAGAGCAAGCTACAAAGAACAGGCGGTGACCGCAACATGAAGGGCACCCCGGCTTATCAATTGTCTAAACAACGGCGCCGCCTGTTCGGCAAGCTCATGTTACTTCTACCATCGTTGAAACAGCACGCTGATTTTCAGAAATGGGAGCCGACGATCGGAGGGAAGTACCCTCGCGAACTCTACGAAGATATCATTCTCCGTGCTTCGCGCATCAACTCCTATCTCACACTACTCTCCTACACGGTTTGCGGAGGCAATACAGGTAGTCCCGCGCTGACGCTAATTGACAATATCAACAACCTTGATCCGGACGATGTAAAGTCTAGTGCAGCAGATGGAAGGTATCAAAAGGCCTCTCACAATCGCGCCTGGTTGGATGCTCTAAACATACTCATGGCCGACATTTCTCCTACGCAACATATTGTCATCGGAACACTCACTCTTCTATCCAATTCTCTGGCGTCGGGCCACTCTCTACCTCCTCACCTCCAACTACCACGCCCGTACGAACTAACGCGCCAACTCGAAGCTATCGATGCGGCGGCTGCGGAACAACAACGCGCTGACAGTCATCACACCGAAGACAACGACGGCAACGTCACCAGCAGTAGTAGTAATAGCATGAAGAAGCCTCCCGGTCTTCTAGACGCGCGCAACATGACGCAGGCCGGTTACGCCGAATTCGCCGTGCTCCAGGTGTGCAGTGCGCTCGTGTGCGATGATATTGAGGGGCTCGTCAAGACCATCAGTAATCTCGTTGGAGTAGTTGATTTCAGCTTCCGCCTAGAGACTACGTCGACTACGAGCTCAAGCAATATGGTTTCGATCGAGGGAGAGGGGGGGAAGGGAAAGGTTGACTAGATGAGTAGAACATAGACAGATATCTCATGAACAGAACGAAATAACGCCTATCCGAATATCAATATCGTTGTCTGGATTATAAATCGAAATGTGCATTTCGTATGTTAAACGTCCTTTTTGATGTCATTCATCTTCAACATCATGATACTCTAAACATAACGTATGCACTTCAATCGTGACTTTCTATACCCATTGATGCCATCCAGGAAACAAGGCCATTAGCTTCACTAGGATAGCATTTCCAGGTTGAAAAGCTCTTACCCATGCCGCCTTAGCGCCATCCTCACCGTCCTCAAACCATCAGTGCCCCATGCTATTCGGTGATTATGGCCATTCTCGTGTTGTGATCCTGCTCTTGCAGAATTCCACCGGGTCCTGTGTAGGAATAGTCGTGTTTTCTCGCGATGAAGGGTTGCTGAATGACGAGGCTGCCGTGCCAACCTCTACAACTAATCATGTCCAACTTCTGGCATTACGGTCATTGGCATAGCTTTGATTATGCGAGGTGATATGGAAGACTATCCGCTGAACAGGACTTGACGTGCTTCCTGGAACCGGCTTACTGATCAGAAATGGGAGCGATGGGTCGTCCCATTCTCTGAGCATATGTCTGTCTCCTGCTCATCCCAACCCTTGTTGACTTTGTCTCGATCCAGTAGTTGGCTGTGCCAAGTACGTATGTGCAGAGATTGTTCCGGATTAGCTTTGCGCACGCGCTTTTGCTCGATTTGTATGCAGACTGATACTTATACTGTAGACACAAGGCTACCTGAACTATGTCCGTTTCGCAGCATAGCCAATTTTGCACTGATCGAGTGTGTCGATTATCTCGTTCGCCTCTCATAAGGCCTGTATGCCACGATTAATCTTTGAGGCATGGCCTCGTTTCGCTGTCAATATCTAGCTCTATGAGGAGCTCCGGCTTCAATGATATCATGCATGGCTCGAACAGAGTCTGAACATCTTCGATCCAAAGCAACCTCGAGTGGCGTAAGACCGCGCTTGTTCTTGATAGACCCATCAGCTCCACGTTCAGCACTTCAGAGCATGCCTCACTTATATCAGCCATCGCAACCAAGTGAAGCGGTGTGTCATCATCTTCGTCTTCTGCCACTAGATAAATACGGTCTAGTTCAAGCAGCGCTCTCAGCGCGTCAATATTTCATATGCCCCGGGAAACAATGCAATTTGAAGTGCTCTAGCTTTTGCAAGAGAAAATTTATTATACCATCTCAAGTCCCACTAGCAGCGTGATGTAGTATCATCATTCGGTTAGGGCTTATAAGTTGTTCGACTTTAGCTTTATCAAGAAGATCCATTATGGTCTTGTGAGCAATTTCCACTGCAAGATACAAGCCTGATGTTAATATGTTGTTGAATGACCACTCGTTGTTGACCGCTTTGTTTATTGTGCACTCCACGGCGTGAGTATTGCTTTAAACGTACAGCCTCTTCGAAGGGAACATCGCCTTTACTATCTTTTATCTGTATCAACTCCCAAGCCAATGGATGATTCGACAGAGCTTTGAGAATAAAATCAGGACTTGAGTCTGATGGTACTGTGCGGTTTTGCCAAATGAGGGGTCCATCACAGCACAGTGCAATAGTGTTTTCGAAAAGCGATCAGCGGCTTGAGGGTTTTCCCAGATTACATCACCAGCAGTATGGTCGAAATGGCGTGGTAGTACTCTCTATAAGCCGCAATACTTGGGACGTTTGACTGCTACTGTGAGAGGATTGGCGAAGTATATATTGATGCCCTGAACAGGATTGCCCTCAACATCCTTTTCAACAATAGCTTCGATGAGGGCAAGCTTTGTTTGGCGATTAAGATCAGTCTCACGCAAATGATTGCTAGATGCAAAATCGTTTCAGTCCAGTTCGCGCTGTCAACTACGTGAGACTTCACGTTGCGTTCAAGTACCTAGCAATGCCCGCAATGTCCCGACAGATCTAAAAACCGTTGACATATGAGCCGGTTCCGTCTTCCATGTGTTGACCTCCGATGTGTTTAGGGTCAAAGAAGAGTCTTGCAATAGTATGTTGATTGACTCAACCGATCACCTAAAGCAGCCCAGTGTAGAGAGTCCCCGAAAGATTGTCTATCTGTGTCGTAAACTCCCTTCGTATCTCGTCTAAACCATTTCAACGATAAGGGGATTACTTCAACACTTTCATCATCTAGTCGGATGACTCCATAGAAAGTTGCTAAATCCATCGCCGAGATATTGAGATTCCCAACCAGATGACGACCTCCGGGCCAAACCTGCCATCTCCCTAGGACACTGTGAAGAGCTGACATAGCTGCACGATGGGGCATAGGCGGATTGGCGACAGATTTGCATATGGCAGACAAAATGTCCTGCTCGATTTCTGTTTCCTCCTTAGAGTTGGTGCGCATAAGCGTTCTGCTCTTCTGGTAATGCTTGCCGAAATATACTGATGTGTATTCGAAGAAAAGGTGTGCCCTTTCTTTTTTTTTTTTTTTTTTTTTTTTTTTTTTTTTCAAAATCTCCATTTTCGGCAGCCTTGCCTCTTCGTTGGAAAAAAGGGTCGCGAAAGGTGAGAAAAGTGATATATGTTAGGGCAATATTGACATCAGTGCCCGCAAACAATGGCATATGTTTCTGGGCCTTGAAGTACTCATGTGTCGTGAAGTGAACAAATCTCACTACTTACTTTCGGGTTCGGTGACAATGAGGCCACCATAGTATTCGACCAGATGATCTGCGGAGATGTTATCATCCTCACTGAGTTCTTCGTCCTCTGTGCCGACGGCCAAGGCATGGGTGAGCTCTGTAGCTGTCAGAGGTCTCAGTGAGATGCAAACCCATTGTATCGTGCGGATAGCCCAGCTCCTGTTCGAGTAGTGTTGACTTTCGATTCATTGAACAGCCTTGTCGTAAGTATCCCTTATGACATTTTCCCCTGTTGGGATACAATTTAGGACTTTTCTCAGGGTTCTGGGGGTAGACTCGAGATATAAAGAGTCCATGTGTAATTTATAAAGTACAAATCCTGACTAATCCGATCAGTGTGTGGTCATCAAGGGGCTATTAGTTACAGAGCACTTACAGCCCTTAAGCCCTCTCTGTTACTATGTTCATAATATCATCTTCTGATCCTCTCTTTGTTGAACAATCTCGTTCAGTCTTGGGGAGCCAGTTATCCGTTGTGTGATATAAGCATTTATGTCGATATCGGTAGAGATGATTCTTTGAATTCGTATATCCTCCAATCTGTCTAGATCGCTTCCAAGAACCCGAGAAGTAATAAGTAGATTAGTCCAAGGGCACGACCGGGAAACATGATCTAAAAGCGCCACTCGCTGTGCCTCTGTACATTCATCCAGTGCGTCGATAACAATCACTATAGGCTGAAGCGTCCCATCAGTAAATTCCCTCTCCACGAGGCCGTTGATCTGAACTGCGGATAGTTTCACACGACGTGCGTCCAGCTCCTTGTCTAGCTGATCAACCTCCGCCTCAGATAAATCACGCTGAAGTAGTAAAAATAAGTGTCAGAAAAGACTTGTACATGACCCACATCCGCGTTTCGCGTTTTTAATTTCCTAAACCGCGTCTAGTAACCCTCCTTTTTCAACACCACATTTTTTAACAATATATTATACTTTGCGTAAAAAATTAGCTATATCCTTAAAAGGCAATAGGAAAACTTCAAAATAGTTATTTTTAAAAACTTATACAATAATTATAAACTAATTTTTAAATAACTATTGCTAATATAATATTATAGCCCGATTTTGCTACTATTATAATACTATTTTTAATATATAAAAAATTTACTAAAAGGAAAAAAAAACTACTATTACTAAGTTTTTTAAATGCTTTTTAAAATTATTACTTTGTTAAAAAGCAGATTTAGTTAAAATTATACGAAAATCGCCCAAAATTTTATTTAAAACTCTTATAAAAAAAATTAAAGCTCGCTTTAAAATTTTGCTAAACTATAATATTATTAAATTATATTTAAAAACGTTTAATATTAACTATTTCTAAATATAACGCCGAATTTATTTTTCGCTAGCTATAATAATTTTTAAGCTATTATTTATTATATATTAATAATAATATAAACGCTAATTAATAAAAATATATATAAATAAATAATAAAATATATATAACGTTAATTTGCTTTATTTTAAAATATTTATAATAATAAATATTCTATAATACCCGATTTTAATAGTTTTTTTAAATAATATTTTTGCTATAATAGCAAAATATTTTTAAAAAAAAATAGTCAATATAAATATATATATATATATATAAATCTTATTTATAATATAAAACATTATCTAAAAAAATAGTAAGTTAAAATTAATTTTTATAAAACGTAATGAAAAATTTTCTAATAAAAAATATACCTTAAAATTTTATATAAAAATTTTAAAAAAAAATCTACTATTTTACTATATATTAAATAGTTAATTTTAATAAAATAATACTATAATTTATATATCGAAGCTTATAAAAAAATAATTCGAAAAGTATAAAATTTAAATAATTAAATAACTATCGTATTTATTTAATATAAATTTTATTAAATATATTTAACGTATAATAAAAATTATATTATATCGCCGCTATTTAAATATTAATAAATTTAAAAAAAACAAAGCTAATATTATATAATTAAAAAAATAAATTAAAAAAACGTAGTAAAAAATCTCTTAAATTATAATCGATAATTTTATCGATAATATACTTTATAAACTGCAAATTTTATAAAAAACAGAAAATTAATATATAAAATATTAAAAACTACGTCTGTAGCTTTATTTTGCATTAAATTATATATAACAATAGCTTTATTTAGCTGGAATATCGAATATTAAAAGTAAAGGTGTAAATAAAGGGAATATATAAAAGTGGGCCATACACAAGTCTTTTCTAACACTCATTTTAACCATATCCAGATATTTTCAAACAATGTCGTCAGTTCTCGGTTATGTCGTCGAAAGTCGTAGTATATATAAACAAGCGCCGTGTCTGTCTCTTCTTTCACCATATCTTGCAAATAGTTGACGGCAATGGAGGCTATGAATACTGGTGAGGCCCCCCCTTGAGTGGCGTGGCCCTGAAGGTCTACTTAACTATACATCACCAATAGGTTTTTTAAAAGGAATATTTCGACCAGACTAATTTCCTTATACTTTACACCTATTAAACAAATAAAACCTTAAAATAAAACTTTAATATAAAAAATATATTATTATAAATTAAAAAAACGTATTT